>JAODPA010067205.1:0-10650 GCA_025585075.1 Nepenthes mirabilis
AGAGATAATAACTATATGTCTTTAAAACAAATTGAAAATACATACAATATATTCGGTTATTAGTTCTGACCTACAAATTTTTTGTCTTTAAAATACATCTTGAATGAAAAAGAGAGTTGTATCATTTATAGGTAGAAGGCCACCCTCTTCACTGAATTAATGTAAAAAAAAAAAATATAACCCTATAATATAACTTTAACTGAAAATGTGATTATTTTGTTATATTCGGTATTTTTTTTATTATTGTCTCATTGACGATGCCATTGTTAAGCCCTGAGGTTGAATTCTTTTCCTTTTGATATATTGTCTATTTTTTTGATAATTAATTAAGTTGTATTAAAGTGTAAATATTTACAAAAACCTATATTCTAACACAAAGTGTTTTGCCAACTTGAATGAAGAATATAGAGGTTATAGTATCCCTGAACACCACAAAACAATTCGAAATAGAAAATTAGAAAAATTGAAAAAGGTAGTGACCCAATTATGTTACTTGGATCGAACCTTATACAAATAGTCCTTGGTCAATTGAAATGATTTCGGATATATTCATCGGTCATAAGTAATGTCCTTGGTTATAAGCTTTGCCCTCGGTCATCAGAGGTTCAGCTAGTCCTTGGCCAAACACCAGCGTCCTATGATCTACGTCCAAATGCAGACTTCTTCGACCCTTTGCAGATTTCGCGGCCAAATACACTTTCCTTAGCGCCTACAGCCGATTTTTGCCGGCCAGCTAGTTCACTGGCTGGATGTCGCCCCCTTTTTTCGTGCCAACATGGCTGGGTGTAGAATTGTCGGTTAGTGCATTGACTGGCAATTTTGCATCCAGCTCCTTCAGTCGATTTTGGCCGGTCAGCAAGTTGACCGGCCATATACCCTTTTTTTTATACATCACCAGACCACAGACGTCATTCTAAACAATTAGAGCCATACACAAATAGAGTACCCAGGTCTGAGGAACCGCGTCCAAAAACCAAAATCTGAAGGCCATTGGCCGGTCAATGTGTTGACTGGCCAATTTATTTCTCTGTCGGTCAGTGCGTTGACTGACATTTCATCCGATCAGCCAATTTGGCTGGTCAACCAGTTGATCGGCATATCTTCCTCTAGCTACTTTCCTCCATTTTACCCGTTCTAGCCAAAATAGTCCAGCCTTCATCGACATTCAAAACACACCTTCGGTTGCATCCATCAACTCTCAGGAGCTCGTCCCAGACCTCAGTGGTAAGATTCAGTTAAATTGCCTGTTGAATTTAGATTCCGTTTAATCATGATGGATCTGTTGCTATGAGTTCGATCAAAGGCAATAATTTCAAACTTTCGACGAACAGAGGTGAAGATCAGTTCGGCAATTTGGATTTCACTCCGTGGGGTCAAATTTCTGAAAGTATGCCGATTTCTTTCTCTCCAAATGTAATATACAGAAGCAGCAAGAGCGAGTTGGAATGAGAGAGCTTTGATATTTTTTCCTTTCTATTTAAAAGTCACCAAGAATATGTTGGATTGCCAATCATTATAAGGCCAACAAATCCTAACTTTCCTACACATCATCGTCCACACTTTGGAAGAAAAGGAGCAGGAAAAGAAAAGGTGCTCATGGGTTTCACTACTCTGATTACATAAGGAACATGTTGTCGATTGTTGGATGAAGGAACAAATCTGGTCAAGTGTATTGAGTCTTTTGTGCATAACCAGCCAAAGAATGAATGTATGAGCCGGGATGTGCTTTGGGCCCTAGACTAATTTATACCAACTCACTTTTGCTTTAGGAGGCTAGAAAATTTGATACACGAATTTAGTCGTATAAGTGCCAGAATAGTCGTCCCTCAATTTGATAATGTCACTTTGAGAGGAATCAGGTTTGTAATTAGGCATATGCTCCATGATGACATTTACCTCTATGTCAAAATGATTTGGCCACTGCCATATTCCATTCTTAATAATCTTCCTGACTTTTGCATCTTTTGATAAACCAGTAATATATATCAACCTCTTAGAGCACCGATCAGAAAGAGGATCCAATGGGTGCCAATTATCTATCCAAAGAAAAGTGTCTTCACCATTTTCAATATGATGGTATATTTTGAGACGTAGAGCCTGACAAAATTTTATGATTTTCTTCTAATACCAGGGAGTTGAGTCCGAAACTTTTATAGTCCAAATGCAGCGATCTTTAATTCGATAAACATGGCACCAGCACACCGAAACAGAGTCTAGGACTTTGGTTATGATCCTCCACAAAGAGCCGGCATATGAAAGCTTTATTAGTGGCAATCAGGTTTTTTATTCCCAGTCCCCCTTCATCTTTAGCTATGCAAACATCCTCCCACGCAACTTCAGCTACCGATTTGCCTTCTATAGATCCATGCCAAAGAAAACATCGGATATATGTTTCGATCTTCTTCAAAGTAGCATTAGGTAAGATGAAGATGGACACCCAGTATGTATGGAGAGTTGAAAGAATGTAAGAAATCAATTGACACCTCCCCCCAAATGAAAGCCACCAATTCTTCCATGAGTTGATGCACTTTAGAACCCAATCAAGTAAAGATTGGCAATCCTTAGATGAGAGCCTAGTAGTAATGAGGGGAACCCCTAGATATCTTATCGGAAGTTTGTCCCGTTTGAAGCCCATTATATTTTGAATATCCTGACATGTGTTCTCATCTCCAAAATAAATAAAGATCTCACTTTTATCTTTATTAGCTGAAAGATCTTCAAATTCCTTAAGGCAATCATATATAATTGATATAGAGGTGGTGTCAGTTTTTGAGAAAATGATAATGTTATTGGCAAAGCCTAGCATCACTGTCCTAATTTTAGCACAATTATAGTGATATTGAAATTGACAATTTCGCCTGGCTTTGACTTCCAATATACCATTCAAAGCTTCTATGGTTAAGACAAAAAGGTAAGGAGATAATTGATACCCTTGCCGAAGCCCTTTGGCCTCTTTGAAAAAACCCACTGATTCTCCATTAATGTTGATAAAAAATGAAGGGGTAGTAACACATTGCAGAATCCACTGAACCATTTGGGGAGGAAATTCTATTAGCTCCAAAGTAGCTATAAAAAAATCCCATTGAATAGAATCATATGCCTTCATTAAATCTATTTTCATGGCGCACCTTGGAATACCCTTACCCAAGTGGTATTTATAGAGCAAATCCTTTGTCAATAGGATGTTATCTCCAATATGTCTTCCCTTTACAAAGGCGGTTTGGCAAATATCAACCAGATGAGGCAGTGTTGGTTTTATACGGTTGGTAATAATCTTCAAAATGATCTTATAGTTGACGTTATAATATGAGATAGGTCTAAACTCAGTTACCTTGGAAGGAAATTTCACATTTGAAATCAGGTAAATGACAGTAGCATTTATCTGCTTTAGGAGTTTCCCGTGGTGAAAGAAATCTTGGACAGCTTCAATGATCAGGTGCCCAACAATCTTGGACAACTTCTCGGCACTAATTGGATTGCTAAGCACTTGACGGATGTTATCTTGAATGGAACGAGTGATAAACGACCTAAATCTTTCTTTATCAAAAGATATATCAGTCTAGCTGGAACCTAGTAGTCGAGTAAAGTGGCCTAAAATTTGCTCCTGAACCTCTTCAAGGCGAGAATTTTACTAAGGACAGAATTTTATTATGGTTGCAGTTATCGATAACTGAACGGAAGAAAAATTTAGTGCATTGATCCCCTTTTTTGGGGCAGTTAACTTTAGTCTTTTGCTGGATGAACTCCAGCTCCAATCTCAGTGCATGGCAATATGCATCTTTGTAATTTTCCTCCTCAGTCACCGTAAAACCTTGGGGATGATGAGAGGAATTCTTTTTATACTCCTTAAGCGCCTTCCAAGTCTGGGTGGCCTCTTCTAAAACATTCCAAATACTGTGATTTAAACTCTTCAGCATACCACGTATCAGCCTCAATTTGGAAGCGACTTGAAACATGGGCACTCCTTGAATACTCCTCTGCCAAACCTCTTGTACTGAGGGAAGGAAAAGAGGATATTTTGTGAGAAAATTATTAAAGCGGAAAAAACTATTCTTTGGTCGGTTCATAATCAATGGAGACAGGATATAAGGCGAGTGATCTGATATCCTTGCCAGGAGAAAGGAAGCTTTATATTCCATAAACTCCATAAGCCAGGGGCCATTAACGACTATTCTGTCTAGCTTCCTGTAAAAGCGAGCTTCGACCTCTCTATCATCGTTCCAGGTGTAAAAGGTGCCTTTATAATTTAAATCCTGTAGGTCACAGTTCGAGAGACACTAATCCAAATCCCTAGCACTATTAGCATGCCAATTGCCACCTAAGTCTTCAGAAGGAGCTTTGATTGCATTAGAATCTCCCATAGCGACCCAAGGGGTACTGCAAACATGATGACTAATCTCATGCAGTTTATCCCAAAGTAGACACCTCTCTGTTTTTGAGTTTGATCCATAGATAAAGGAAATAAACAAAGTCCTCTTATTAACTTTAGTTTGATCCATCATCGACTGACGGTGCTCGCCCTTGTTGGGGGAGTCACCGCACGCGTGCTGAAAAACCCCTAAGAATCTCACGCAATTTATCCCAAAGTAAACGCCTCTCTGTTTCCGAGTTTGATCCATAGATAAAGGAAATAAACAAAGTCTTCTTACTAACTTTAGTTTGATCCATCATCGACTGACGGTGCTCGCCCTTATTGGGGGAGTCACCGCACCCGTGCTGAAAAACCCCTAAGGTTTTGGTATTCAATCGTGCATTGGTGGCTTGGTGCGGGATCGAGGTTCAAATTCAACCACGTGTGGGCTTCTTGGTGCGGGATTGAGGTTCAAATTCAACCGTGTTTAGGTCACTCGGTGTGAGATCGAGGTTCAAATTCAATCGTGTGTGGGCTGCTCCTTGGTTGCTCAAATTTATGCAACGTTATACAAGCATTTACATGGATAGACAAATAGGAAATGACAATTTATAATAAACAATAGGTAGGCAAACAAATTGTTTTATTAAACATGAAACACTTTTACAAGCATGCTCAATAATGTATGCTAGATTTACCCGGGTTCAGTAAAGTATTATTGGTAGTACTTTTTTAGGTGGACAACGTTCTACATTCTTGGAACTAATTTGCCATTCTTGGCTTGAAGCTTGTTTGTCCCATTCTGCATGATGACTGAAATGAGGAACAGGTTCTCCTAATTTGGAAAGAGCTTATTTCTGTTTGTATTCTTGCCCGTCGCTTCTAAACTTTGTAGGACCAGATCCTCTTCTTTGAACTGTAAAACCTTTATCCTTTTATTGTAATATTGGGTGATCCGTTTCTGATAGGCGATTGTGCGCATCTTGGCCACGTCCCGTGCTTCTTCTAGCAAGTCAAGGTGCTCCCTAAGTTGTTGGGAGTTACTGTGTGGGTTGAATCTCTTGAACCGGTGACTGGCAGTCTGATTTTGATAGGGATGATGACCTCAGTTTCGTAGCACAAACCGAAAGGCATCTCACGCGTCGACTCCTTTTGTATCATCCAGTACGACCATAACACGGAGGATACCTGTAAGGTTTGAATTTTTAAATTTATTATAATCATAATTAATTAAGTTAATATAATCAAAATTATGGTCAAAAGATGTAAAAAAAATTAGATTAAAAGAGTCAAATTGGACCGGTTGAATTGAGTCTAATGCATGCTAGAATCTGAGCTTGAGTTTGAGTAGCATCTGATGCGCACTTGAGTCCAAAAAACAAAGACCTTGCGCCTGAAGAGTGCCCGAATGTAGTTTGGGCGCTGAATTTAGAATTGCGGTGCTTGAAGCTCACCTGCGTGGAGCTTGAGCGCCATGCAATTATAAATGGAACTTCCACGCTCATTTTTGTCATTTTGACTGCGATTTTTAGAGTGTGAGAGAGAGAGATGAGGAGAAGCGAAAGGAAGAAAGAGAAAGCCAAGAAACTCAAATTTGAAGTGATTCAAGTTAGGATTTGAGTAAATTCAAGTCAAGGCAAATACATTTTAAGCCCCCTTTTCTCTTATTGTTATTCTTTGCGATTTTTAATAAGTATTTTTGTTCAGATATTCGTCCAAGTCATGATTTTAAGATTTATATGTGCATGTTAAGCATGTATGTGTTGATCTAAATTTCGTATTATGAAGCTAAGGCAGTCCAATAAACCAAAACCCATTCCATTTATTTTTGTTTTTAATTGGTTGGGGGATCTTTTACATTCAAAATTTATAAATTACCTCATGGGGAGTTAGCCACACACACAAGTGATATAAATACTACTGTTGCTTTAGCTTTACTCACGTCAGTGGCATATTTCTAGAACCCATCCAACATGGTGTTGTGGCTTTTATACTTCTTCGATTAATTCATTCTCGATAGAAGTGGAAGATGAGCAAAGTATTCACTTATAAGCGGTAGTTTGTAGTAATTTACCATATATGGAGAAGACGATTCCTAAAGCATGGTGAAACTCAGGATATAGTTCGTTTGATTTCATTTGATTGTCAATTATTTACTATAAAGGATCTTGGTCAATTTTTCCTCTTAGATCTAGAAATGTGGATGCTTTGAATTGAAAGGAAGGTTATTTTTAGAGGCCAGAGGGTTTGCTATTCTTATTTAAGCTCATTAATGTGGAGGCACAATTGGCATATATGCCAACTCCTACAAGCATGACATGTTAGAATTGTTTTATATAATATGACACATAATTAATACTTTATTAAAGTAATTAATGATTAAGATCCCATATGATTTTATTTTATTAGAGAATGCATTCTTTTGATATGCCAAGTCTTTGATGAAAAATAGGGTATTTATATAATTAAGGAATCAGTTTTTTTTCTACGCTATAAATGATAAAATTATCCATCATTTATAAAAAAATAATAAATGGCTGTTTTTTAGATTATGTGGACGGTTTTCATAATTGAATTTTGAGAAAGTTTTATTAACTTTTATTGACTATGAATTCAAGAGACACTCCAAAAAAACTAAAAATTCAGTTCCATTAACAAAAATTTTCAGTAGTCATGAAGGAAGAAAAATAAGGGTGAAGAAAGAGAAATCGATTCCAAGTTTATCGAGAAAAACAAATTTGAGTTTGGATTCAGGCATGTTATGGATATTTAATTTTGCATTATGAAAATATAAAATAATATAATAATTCTGATAATTTATAAATGGTTAAAATCTCGTAAAATTCTTACACATCATTGTTACATTATAACTTTGATTCATTATCTACAAACACTTGAAAAATTCTGGATAGATTGAAGTGGAATTTGTGCCGGTTTGTTTAAGCTTTATATATCGATAAATTTATTTCCGAACCTATATTTGTAGTGGATATGATGATAATGTGATGACATTGTTATTATAGTTCCTCAAAAAATATGAAAGATCTCCTTCCAATCTATACATACAATTTTCATTAAATGCGGCTTTCCACTTAATTCTCTATAAATCTATGTTTCTTTTGTTTTAGCTTAGGTTTTTTTTGGTTAAATAAAACACCTTTGCAGCTTGTTTCTCTCCCCCTTTTATTTGTTTGAATATTTATTTGTTTTCCCGAATAGAACATGATTATATGAATTGATATCGGGTATGAAACTATATTTCTCCATATTTATCGGTATAACTATTTTATTATTAGATATATATTAGATAAATAGCAATAAAATTGTAAAATCCTATAATACATGCAACAAAAAGGTTGCTTGGGATATTTATAAATTCATCTCATTATGTATATTAGCTTTTTTTTTTTTGATATTATTTGCCTTCCTAGTCTTGGGCAAAAGAAAAGGATTTTGTCACACCCAATTGGTCTGTCTTTCAATTTATATGTTCATGATTTCGTTATGAATGAAACTATCGACATTTGTATGAGTTTTAGTTGTATTAACATTGGATAATATGTATTGATATTGAACATATGAAAAAAAAATCTTAAAAATTATAAGTTGATAAGACCATATTGACTTATATATCACTATATATAGCTAATATGGCAATGTATCGACTTATATATCAGTATTGTAAATGTTTGATGTCAATATATCTTGACTGATATTTGTATCTATCCTTGCAATGGAATCCTGACTTTGAGACCGACCTGAATTTAGTACTAAATATGATGATAATTGATGACATGGCTATTTTACTTTTCTAGGTTACAGACAGAAGGTGGAGGACATTGTTCAAGGTTCTCTATTCCCTGAAGCTGGTTTGAATAATGGAGTTGGCCATGCCGGAGGAGGAGGCAGGCTAGTGATCGTCCATGATCTCGACCTCTTTTCTTACTGTGAGTCCTTTCTTCCATTCCAACTCAAACGTCTTGTGGGCTACTACCGGCCATTGGTGTCTGTCCATGGCTTCATCGACTAACAAAATTCCATCCAACATGGCTAATGCTGTCATTATAATTATCTGATCTTTGGGTGAAGACTGGCTAAGGAAAGAACTGATGGGGACGCTGACCCGTTTCTTGAAGTGGCTCTCAAATTTCAAAAATTTGAGTCCCAAGACAAAGATGAACGGTTTCGCTCATAGTAAGTTATTCACAAGGTGAACCTGGATGCAATAAGAAGATGCATTGCGAGCTAAACTAGCCATTTCGGGCACAATGTGAGCATCAATTGTGTCCCCTTACATGCAGTAGTTCATAGAGGGCATTACTGTGAAGGAGTTAATACTATTGGAAAATGCCTTCTGCAGTCAATATTTCATTTATATGGCTTCAAGTGTTGAGATCACTTCCGTGTGAAAAAATACAAGAGTAAAATGTACATGAGTGAAAAATATCGGAATAAAAAATGCCGGTTTGTATTTTCCGGAATGGAATGGCAGATTTACCGGAATGGTTTTGGCCGGAATGGTTTTGACTGGTTTGGTTTTACTGGTATGGAAAGTCGGTATGGTTTTGACCGGTATGCTTCTTTTGGAATGCTTTTCGGAATGCTTTTCTTCGGATTGTTTTTTCCGGAATGGATTTTTAGAATGGATGAAAATTTTCGGAATGGTTTAAAATTTCGAAATGGACGAAAATTCCATAATGCAGAAGGCCGGAAGGGATAAAGGCCGGAATGGAATGGCCAGGAATGAAATTAACCGATATGGAATTTCGGAATGGAAATTTTGGATTACAGTTGGCCGGTTTGAAGTTTTAAGGTCCGAGAACTCTAAAGCAAAAGTTTGAGAATTTTGGTCAACGCCTGGAAATTATAATTAGAAAGTTGGTCACCTACAATATCTGCATAATCAATTTTTTTCAGAAAGAAAAGTTGACTCTCAAAACTAGTAGTTGGTTGGTTATGTAGGCTAACTCCTCCCAACAGAGTGGTGCTTAGCAGAACAGGTTGCAGAGTTGGTGGTAGGTTTTGTATACACGTAATCTGCTTATTGGGTAGGTAACGACCAGAATAAATTTGTATATATATGCATGTTGGGCATACAAGTAAAGGGTAGAGAGAAGTGAGAAGGAGAAAAACTTAAGAGAGATTGAGGAGTAGTCGGATTTTACTCTTATATTCTCTCTTTGTTTTTGTTCTCAACTCTCTAAGGGTTTCTATAACCATATTCACATGGTGAAACTTGTTTTGTGAACTAAATGTCTCATAATTTTTTTTCTTTTATTTTAGGAGAGGACTTTTCACGTAAAATTTTGGTGTGTTGTTGTTTTCTCTTTTTTATTCCTTTATCGTGCGTGTATTTGTGCGCATCATTCTATCATTCTTGTCTGATTTTGTGTTATCCGACAGGCCATTTCCCTACAGGTAGTATTAGAGACAGGTTGTTACTGCCAGAATCGATGGAGGTTGAAAATAGGATGATTTGTCTCAATGGCATAAACTATGACACTGGATAGAGTAAGACGTCAAACCTGTTATTTGTCAAGTCGATGCACCGTTTAGTATTCACCACTCAAAAACTTGAGGCAAAATCGAAAGAGGACTGGTCTCTTGAGAACAGGTAGGTGTGTGGTTATATACGGTAATTTGTGGATAATAATGTGTACAACCACATTAGGAGTGAAACAAATGCCAAAGCGTTGTGAGAGAAGTTGGAGACACTCTATACTTCCAAAACTGGCAACAACGAGATTTATCACCTGATAAAATTGATGCAGGTGCGATATAAGGACGGCTCGTTCATTGCAGATCACTTGAACGAGTTTCAAGGATATGTGGATGGTTGAAAGGAATGGGTATCAAATTTGAGGACGAAGTACTAGGCTTGTGGCTTCTAGCAATTCTGTCAGACTCATGGGAGGTGATTTGAATTACCATTGCCAACACTACTCCAAATAGCATTGTGATGTTAGAAATGGCCAAAGGAGTTGTGTTAAATGAGGAAATGAGACAACGGTCACAAAGAACTTCCACCTCTTAGCACTTTGAGATACTTGTGATTAAATCACGGGGAATGAGTAAAGGGCGTGGTCCAAAGTCCGGAGAAAAGGGCCGTAGTAAGTCCCAGTTAAGGCTTCAAAACATGAAGTGTCATTATTGTAGAAGGAAATGTCACATTAAGAAATATTGTTATAAATAAAAGTACGACGATAATGGAGATGGCAAGGAGTGTCACGAACTCGGACCAAATAGGTCAATTTAAATAATTAATTATAATTTTTAAAATCTAAAATTCTAAATAATTT
>JAODPA010067206.1:0-10650 GCA_025585075.1 Nepenthes mirabilis
TTTTCTTATTATTTTCATTTTTTCCAAATTTGCTAGAACTACCCATGTCCTTGTAGAAGAAGAAGCCACAACATTTACAAATTTGGCAAAGTCCACTTTGTTTAACAAATTCAACATTAAACTAATAAGAGTAATTATTGTTAAATTTGTCAACGATATTTACAAATACAGTAAATAAAGTCTTCTGTCTTTCTCCTTGGTTCATGTGGGCTCCTACCATATCTTGGGTTTGAAGTTATGGGCCTCACACTTGGCCCACTTTGTTACAACTGAAATCCCAAAATGCCTTATCAAAGCCCAAAAGCATATGGGCTACGCCATCTTGCTGGGCTAACTAATGAAATTTCATCTTATATGAAATAACTTGGTTTCATAGAATAAAATTAGAAAAACATTTTCTATCAGAAAATCATACGTTTAGTTTCGTCGAAAAGGTTTTATAAAAAATTGATTTTGAATTTTTTTTATAATATAGTATTTATAATTTGTTAATTTCTAACTTTTGAAATATCTAAAATTATTATTAAAAAGATTATTGGAGATACGTTTGCCTTCCCTCAATCTTCAACATAGCAAACTAAAAGGAAACGTACATGCAATAAGATGATTTGGGATATTATAACTGAGTCTAGAGTCATAAATTTAATTTTTCAACATAATATACTGAAATTTATTGAGTCAATATTTTCTATTATATGATAAAGAAGGAATTATCGACGAATATTATCATCATCCCAAAAGTTGGCTCCCCCAATAAGGTGACTAACTATAGGCCCATTTCCTGCTGCAACATTATTTACAAGGCCATCTCTAAGATCATTACTAATCATCTTAAACCCACCCTACCTTTGTTGGTGGATAGATGCCAAACCACCTTTATTGCTAACAGGCAGATCTACGATAACGTCCTCTTTGCCCAGGAAATCCTCCATAAATATCACCTTGGGAAAGGAAGTCCAAAATATACTATAAAAATTGACCTCATGAAAGCCTATAACTCTGTTCACTGGGACTTTATCATCGCCACTCTTAAGATTATGGGCTTCCCTCAACTGATGATTTCATGGATTCCCCAATGTATCACGACAATCTCTTTCTCTACTAATATCAATGGGGAATCGATTGGCTTCTTCAAAGGAGGTAAGGGGCTGAGACAAGGGGACCCCCTCTCCCCTTATCTCTTTATCTCGTCATGGAAGTCCTTAACGGGATTATTGAGCTTAAAGCCCGACGTAGTGAAAATTTCTAGTATCATTGGAAATGTCAGGCCACTCGGACTATTATGCTTGCTTTTGTAGATGACCTGCTCCTATTCTCCAAAGCTGATGCCGCATCTGTCAGGATCCTCCATGAATGTCTTGAGGAATTTAAACTGCTTTCTGGGTTGGCCGTCAACAAAGATAAGAGTGAAGTGTTCATTTGCTCCAATGATAATAATGTTAGACAAGACATCATTGAAATCCCGGATTTCAAAGTAGGAAAGTTACCTATAAGGTACTTGGGAGTACCACTCATTACCACCCGTCTTTCTGTTTCTGATTGTAAGCCACTCCTCGAAAATGTGACCAAATGCATATCATCCTGGAAGAATAGGTGGCTTTCTTTTGAGGGTCGACTTCAACTTATCTCCTCTATTCTCTCTTCTATCCATTTGTACTAGGCTTCTATTTTCATTCTGTCGAAGGCAATTCTGAAAGTGATAGAGAGCTACAGTAGAAAATTCTTATGGCATAGTAATGTTGATGGCCAATGGACAACGAATGTGGCTTGGAATGAGGTATGCTACCCTAAGAGTGAAGGTGGCCTGGGCATCAAAAATGTCCTTGAGGTAAACAAAGCCCAAATTTGCCGGCTACTGTGGAGAGTTATCACTAAGAATCCTAAATCAGTGTGGTCTTCGTGGATTCACATTAATCATATCAAGGATAGGTGTCTTTGGACTTTAAAAGTCCCGGAATCAACGCCCTGGGGTTGGAAGAAAGTTATGAAGCTACGCCCTATGATGAGGCTTCATACTATTCATTATATAGGGAATGGCTTCGACACCTTCCTGTGGGGTGATGATTGGCACCCATTGGGCCCATTGTGTGACAAATCTTCTTACAAAATTAGGATGGTTACTGGGCTGCCCAAAGATGTCAAAATAAAGGAAATCATTAGGGGCGAAAATTGGCAATGGCCTAATGAACACAACATGGAAGTGACTGGCTTGCGGACTAATATGCCTAGTTATAACCCTGACTCGGTTAGAAAGGACATTATTAAATGGTCAGCCAGGATCGATGGCAAATTCTCGCTTCGGTTGATGTACTACCTTCTCGGCCCCCTAAAGAGAAAGTAGTATGGGCTTTCCTTGTTTGGGGCTCAAACTATATCCCAGCCCATACTTTCATCCTCTGTCTTGTCGTTCTTAGAAGATTAAGCACCCTTGATTATATCAGAAGTCATGTAAATGTTCCTAATACATGCATCCTATGCAATTCTGAGGCTGAGAGTCATGACCATCTCTTTTTCAATGGTCAGTTTTTTGCCAATATCTAGAATATGGTTCGCCGTAGAGCGGACCTCCAATGGCCTTATGTGCACTGGAATTAGAACATCTTTTGGGCGTCTACTAAGTGGAAAGGAAGAAACACCAAAGCGTTTTCTTTGCGCCTCATCTTAGCTGCTGCGGTTTATTTCATCTTGAAGTAACGTAACTGCAAAACATATAGCGCTTCCCGCCATCAGGATGCTAATCAGATTTTCAATCAAATCATTGATGTGGTTCATAGTCGCCTCAAGACAACGCTGAGTGCTGAGAATTTTGGTAGCAAGTCGACTCTTACTCATTAGAACCTTACATCCTCAAGGTAGATGGGGGGTTCTTTCAATCTGCTAGACCCTGGAATTTGGATGTGGTTGTTGGCCTCTGGATCAGGGCCGGCGGATGCCTCGCCCATCGGGTTACTCTCCAGAAAAAAAAACAAAAACAAAAACAAATAGGGCGTTGTGTTGGGTCACCCCCTCATGGCACTTATGTCCGCAGACTCCATTGGAGAAATGGACGAGGACTTTCTGGAGTGGTCCGAGAAGCCTGTCATCATTGGACGATGACTCATTGGAGGCGTCATGTCCGAGAGGTTGCTGAGAATATGAACAATGACCCTAAAAGCGTAGGCATTGACTTTATCTCCGTAGGCCTACTATAGCCGCGTTTTGCAAGTGGATTGATCACCCACTCTGATTGGATGTCGAGGCAACTACAACTTTTCAGGTGTCAAACCTGCCATTTTGGCAGGCCGGGCATGCGCCTGTCATGGCAGGTCTAGGCGGCGTGGTCCTGCCACCCTAGCGCCAGTAGGGTGGCTAGCTGTCCACTAGACCCATTGTGTATATATACAAGGCTTGTGCCCTTACTTGTGTATGTGTGCTGTCAAGAGAATTTGGAGTGCTTGTGTCGTGTCTTTGAGAGCAGCCTTGGAGTGAGCCTTAAGAAAGTTGTGGGTAAGCCTTATTGTAAAGATAGAGTGAGAAACACTTTAGAGAGAGATTGTATACTTGAGATTGTTTTCTTTTTGTTTAAACTTGTGTGGCTAACACTTGTAAACAATCCTTTTATAATGTATTCTTTGGTGATTTTTTTCTTGATTGAAAAAGGGTTTTCCACGTTAAAATTTTGTGTGTTCTCTCTCTCGTTTTTCTATCTATATTTTTTACCGTCCGTCCGAGAGCTCTGCTCTATGTTGCTATCCGAGAGCTTTGTCCGCTCGGTCACTGTGCCTTCCGTGTTTTCGCCAACAAGTGGTATCAGAGATTTTGATTCTTTAAACGCTGATATTGTTGCAGGCTGCGATGGAGGTTGGAAGCAAGATGATTTGCTTGAATGGAAAAAACTTTGACACCTGACAAAGCAAGATGTCGGGCTTGCTCTTTGTAAAGTCCATGCATAACCCCGTTTTTGCCACAAAAAAACCGGCGGCAAAAATGGATGAGCAGTGAACATTGGAGCACAAGCAAGTGTTCGGCTATATCCGACAGTTTGTGGACGACAACGTGTACAATCACGTTCGGGGTGAGTCCAATGCCAAGTGCCCAGTAAGCCTCTAGACGGAGAAGTTCTAGAGCGGATTTAGACCGAAAATGAGCCAACATATAGCCATCTTCGGACTTTCGACTGTAAAGCCTTTGTTCATGTTCCAAAAGATGAGAGGACCAAGTTGGAGCCAAAGACAAAGCAATGTGTCTTTCCGGGCTATGGAGAGGACAAACTTGGGTATAGGCTCTATGACCCAAAGGAAATGAAGCTGGTCCGATCCCGAGATGTGGTCTTTGTTGAGGACGAGACCATTGAGGACATTGGAAAGGAGCAGAAGTCTCAACCCAGTACTTCCCGAACCGACAGAGTTGATGCTGATGCTGTCCGTCCAGTGCCTCCTGAGTCCGATGTCGGTAGATCAGGAGTGGCAGGCAACCAGGGTGAGGCGGTTCCAGCGCCTCAGGAAGATCGAGTTGAAGATCTGGCCCCTCAACAGGCTGAGGTGGCCCCTGTGAGACCGTCGTTCAGGGAGAGACATTCGTCCGTCCGCCTTCCAGCAAGTGAGTTCGCCCTCCTCACTGATATTAGAGAACCAGAAGGCTTTAATGAGGCCATATGTAGCGCTCAAAAGGATAAATGGTTGGAGGCCATGAAGAAAGAAATGGCTTCTCTTCATGAAAGCCATACCTTTGAGTTGGCTAAATTGCCCAAGGGGAAGAAGGCCCTGAAAAACAAGTGGGTCTTCCGGCTGAAGGTGACCAAGGATACGAGCAAGCCAAGACACAAGGCACGACTTGTGGTGAAGGGCTTTGGTCAACAGAAGGGCGTTGACTTTGATAAAATTTTTACACCCGTTGTGAAGATATCCTCGGTCCGTGTAGTGCTCGGACTGGCAGCGACTTTGGATCTGGAGATAGAGCAACTGGACGTCCGGACAGCTTTTCTCCATGGAGATCTAGAGGAAGAGATCTACATGGAGCAACCAAATGGTTTTGAAGTCAAGGGGAAAGAAGGACTAGTTTGTCGTTTGAATAAGAGCTTGTACGGGCTGAAACAAGCTCCGAGACAGTGGTACCGGAAGTTTAAGTCTGTTATAGTCGGATGAGGATACCATAGGACTTCTTCGGACCACTGTGTCTTTGTCCGGAGATTTTCAAAAAACGACTTTGTCATCCTCCTCCTTTATCTGGACGACATGCTGGTTATCGGACAGAATAACACTTGGATCAAAGAGCTGAAAGAGCAACTGGGGCAATCTTTCGCCATGAAAGATCTCGGACCGGTGAAGTAGATTCTGGGGATCAGGATATTTCGCGATTGAGGAGACAAGAAGCTCTGGCTGTCCCAGGAAGGCTATATTGAAAAGGTGTTTCACCGGTTCAACATGGAGAGCTTCAAACCTATCAGTACCCCTTTAGCCAACCATTTTAGGCTCAGCAAGCAGCAATGTCCGTCCTCAGACACTGAAAAGGCGCGCATGAGTAAGATATATTACTCTTCGGCCATTGGCAGCTTGATGTACGTGGCCATGTGTACGCGGTCAGACATTGCTTATGCGGTTGGCCTTGTGAGCAGATTTCTCTCAAACCCTAGGATGGAGCATTGGTCCGTGGTTAAGTGGATTTTCAGATATCTCCGCAGGACCTCCAAGATGGGTTTGCAGTTTGGAGGAGAGAAGCCTTAGCTGATTGCGTTCACAAGCGCAGACATGGCTGGGGACGTTGATTCTCGGAAATCAATGTCCGGATACTTGGTGAAATTTGCGGGATGAGCAGTCTCCTGGCAGTCCAAGTTATAAAAGTGCATCGCTCTCTTGATTATAGAAGCAGAGTTCATTGCTTTGGATTATGGGCGGCCTGTAAGGAAATGCTTTGGATGAAGATGTTCGTCCAAGAATTTTATCTAAGGCAAGAGATGTACGAGGTCCTTTGTGATAGTCAAAATGTCATTCATTTGTGTAAAAATTTTCCATTTCATTCAAGGTCAAAGCACATTGACGTGTGTTATCATTGGGTGAGAGATGTTTTTGATGATGTGCAGCTATCAATTGGAAAGGTCCGCTCGAATAACAATAGTTCGGACATGTTAACCAAGGTTTTGCCGAAGGAAAAGTTGGAAGCTTGTTGTAACATTGTCTGTCTGACTAACTTCACTCCCACTCGGTCGTGAGGGGAAGTTTGTTGGGGTCACTCCCTCGTGGCACTTATGTCCGCAGACTCCATTGGAGAAATGGACGAAGACTTTCTGGAGTGGTCCGAGAAGTCTGTCATCATTGGACGAGGACTCATTAGAGACGTCATGTCCGAGAGGTTGCTGAGGACATGAACGATGACCCTGAAAGCGTAGGTGTTGACATTATCTCCGTAGGCCTGCTGTAGCCACGTTTTGTAGGTGGGTTGATCACCTTCTCTGATTGGATGTTAAGGCGGTTACAACTTTTCAGGTGTCAGACCTGCCATTCTGGCATACTGGGCGTGCGCCTATCATGGCAGGTCTAGGCGGCGTAGTCCTACCACCCTAGCGCCAGTAGGGTGGTCGGCTGTCCACTAGGCCTATTGTATATATATATAAGACTTGTACCCTTACTTGTGTATGTGTACTGCCAAGAGGATTTGGAGTGCTTGTGTCGTATCTTTGAGAGCAGCCTTGGAGTGAGCCTTGAGAGAGTTGTGGGCGAGCCTTATTGTAAAGATAGAGTGAGAAACACTTTAGGGAGAGATTGTACACTTGAGATTGTTTTCTTTTCGTTTGAACTTGTGTAGTTAACACTTGTAAACAATCATTTTATAGTGTATTCTTTGGTGGTTTTTCCCTTGATTGAAGAAAAGTTTCCACGTTAAAATTTCGTGTATTCTCTCTCTCATTTTTCTACCTATACTTTTGGCCGTCCGTCCGAGAGCTCTGCTCTGTATTGCTGTCCGAGAGCTTTGTCCACTCAATCACCGTGCCTTCCGTATTTGCACCAACACGTTGCTGGTTTGGTTATCTGGTTTGGTGTGCTGCCTAGGATGGAGGCGTTGTCACCGGTTGCCTGGCGGGCCTCGCTGGCCAATGGCTCATGGGAAGGGTTGTTGAAGGTGTGTTCGCACGGACTTTGCTTACCAGCTTAGGAAAAAAAAAATTCTGGCTCATTCCAGGTTCAGCTGGATTGAGTAGCATTCCGGCTCCCCCCACTGCCGGTATGTTCTCCTGTGCTGCCAGTTCAAAAAAAAAAAAGATTCTGGCTCATTCCAGGTTCGGCTGGCTTGAGTTGCATTCTGGCCTTCCTCCACTTCGGTATGCTCTCCTGTGCTGCTGGTTCCCCAAATATATATATATATATAAATTTTTGATTGAGAAAAGCAATTGGGTTGCTTTGTTGGCTTTTTGGTTGGATGCTGTGTGGATGGTTCGGTTTGGTTGGTTGTGTGGTGCCCTGGGAAACTGGTTTTATTCATTTGTTGGTGCCTTGTTGCTGTCAGCTGTCGTATGGGGCTGCCTCTTGTGTGTGCAGATGTTCAGTTAGATGAAATTTGTTTGCATAGCTTCACTGCAGTCTTTTGCTTACTCCAAGGGACTGTGATGCTCATGTGTATTGGCATTGTGCTCTGATTTTGTGCTCCCTGTGATGGAAGGTGTGGCAATGTGTGTTTGGGCTTTTTGCGGGTGGAATGTTTTTCCATTCTGGTTTGTAGAACTCGGGTGTCATGTGCTCGGTTCAGTGCACTGCCGGTCTGATGTCCTGCTGTGGTGGCACATGAGCCTGTTGCTGCTGCTTATGCCCTTACTTAGAGCAGTATGGTACTGGGTCTCATGCAGCTGATCAAACAGCCTCCCACAGATTACTGCTGAGGCCTGGAGCTGCTGGAGGGAAGCAACTACTGGATGCAGCGCTTCTGCCGACTTGGCAATTGGGAATGGTTACTGTCGCCTTGCTATTTTTGGTTTTGCTCTGAGTTGGTGCCTTACATGCCTTTGCATCTGATTTTGTTGATGCCATAGAAAGTCATGCTGATGCCTGTGTGTTGTGGCTTCGGTGGTTCCATTGATTCATGAAATTGATCCTACTGCCACACCGTTGTTGCCCGGGTGTCTCTTCTGATGCTCTTAGCCTAGTTGATGCTGAATGCCGGATTGGGCTTCCTCACTGGTTTGGTGATCTTGCCAGACATGACGTTCGGTGGCGGTATGCTTTGCCCAATTGGCCCATCGCCGGTATGGATATGTGCTTCGATGTGGGTAGTGCACTCCGGCTCCTTCACAAGCCTCTTTTCTTCTTCCGGAGCTACTATTAGGGAGCAGTTACTAATGCAGATATTCTCTTCTTTTGTGGAATTGTGGAGTTGTTGGCGTGTGCCTTCGGCTAAATGTCTTTTCTGCCTCGAGTGTTAGTGGTAGGTGCATGGGTTTGTGATGCTGCCTACGTTGTTTGGGTGCTTCTCATTTACATTTTTATCTTCATGATATATGTCTTAGTAACCCAATGTTGCTCCTACTCTATGTTCGTACTCCAAGTCGACAAAACATTTGGAATAGAACATAGGCGTTGTTTTTCTTTTCTTTTCAATGCAAATTAATTACTTACTAAAAAAATAAATAAATAAACAACAAATTCGATACTTTTTTGAATACTTGATTGTGGAAAAAACTTTAATTGTGTTAGCTTGGTAGCTTGCTTTGATTTTGCAGCCATGATGCCCTTATTTTAGTCGACTCAATGGAAGAATGCGTCTAGATTCAACATGGGTGGATCATCAAAATTGCAAAATGGCTTTGATGGGTTCTTGTGTGGTTCACAAACGGATTGGTATTCTTGAAATACAAAAAGAACCAAATGGGAAGGCCAAACTGTCTAAAAATGAAAGCGTGTCGGAGGATCGAGCTCCATGATGCCGGGATGCTAGGCTAGGCTGAAGAGTCAAAATGGACTAAAATATTTATAGAGACTGAGATTTTCAAGAATTTGAGATCTTAGAATGGGTTGAAATATCTTAATATGCTTAGATATACAGAAGTTGAGCTCTAAAAAAGAGACGATGTCTCAAAGAAACTAGGGTCGAAGATGACCACCCAAGCCATTGAGGTACGTGAAGCACTGGGAACCTGGAGGAGGCATCTAGGGTGCTAAAATCAGGTTGAAGAAGCTTCCACGCAGGCTAAGGTTGTTAGGCCACTGGAGGAGGTTGTTAGGGCCACAATCCAAGGACCATCAAAGGACGTGCTAGCTCCCATCACCTTGAGTCTGGCTTGATAAAGTGGTCTAGGCACCAATCAAATGATATCATCATAGTAGAAGAAGCAATAGAACCACTAGTAGAACTGCTTGGGTAACTAAAGGGTGGCAAGCATGCTTCCAAAATCAATGATGGAAGATGAAAGGGAAGGTGGTGCAGTGGCATTATTGAATGTTTCATGCTAGTTGGGTTCACTCTAGTCTTATCACTTAAAAAAAGAAGCAACCTAAGCTAAAAGATGAAGATGTCGCCTACCTCTCTTCTCTCAATCAGAAGCCTCCAAGAGCCATAAACTTCTCTAGAAAAGGGCACCTTTAAGGAGGGAAAAGGGAACCGAAAAAATTCCCATAAAAAATTTGTAACCAATGGTTGCCTAAGAAACTCTCATAAGAGAGAAAGCTCACTCTCCCCTACAAATTCAAGGAACCCTCAAACATCTAAGGGTGGCTGGGTAAGCATTATTATTATTATTATTATTATTTTCTAGTAGAATACTAAGCCATCTAGGGAAGAATCCTTAGAGCTCCACCACTATAGGACGTAGTCTGAAACCCACTTAGTTATATTCGCTCTTATCTAGTCCATGTATTGGATATTGATTTAATGAGCATCAATGAGGTTCTTAGAGAAAATATTCATGGGCCATTTTACATTTTATTTATGTTTTGATATGTAAAAGATCGATTTAGGGATTCAAATCAAATTTAAACAATGTGTAATAAATATGGGAGATGAAAGGTGTTTATAATATGCCTTTAAAAATAAAATAATGTTATTGTTCTGTTCAGTGTGTTGTAAAAGTTAAGCTTTCTTAACTAATTAAAAGTCACAATTTGAGTGATTATCTACATAGTTTTTTCTTAATTTTTTTAAATATATCTCACACTAATATTTTTTAGGAAAAAATTTCTCTCTATCTCCTTTCTCATACATTTACACTACAAATATCAAGGGTGCTTCTCTTATTGAATACTCCACCACCAAGAAGAAGATTTTAACGGCGTGTGAAATTAATCAGTAAAATCTTAATTTCGGCTAAATTGATATAAGTCAAAATCAATTTTCATCGTACATAAATTTATATTTATAATATTGGTATCAAAGACAATTTGATTTATTTTTGCTTTTCTCTGCAAAAATTGCTTAGTTGGTATAATTATCATATAGTATATGTACACAAAAAAATATAAAAAAATAAATAAACTTGCCAATGTGAGATCTTGACATCTTGCCAGTAAGCTACAAACTCATTCATTCATTTATAGTTTAGGCTAACATTTCGGCTTTAAAGCTTTGGTATAATTTATTAAGAAAATAAACATATAATTGATAGACTTCAAACTTGAGATAAGGGACATTATGTCAATTAATGGTCTGCTAAAATAACTGGTTATTGTTGTAAAATGTGATATTTGATAA
>JAODPA010067207.1:0-10649 GCA_025585075.1 Nepenthes mirabilis
ATAAATAATTAAAATATATATAAAAAGGGGAAAAATAATTGATGGGCACTGGTATCTAAGGCCCATATTAAAAATCCATCTCCCAAGAGTTAGGCCATGGTGCACAGAGGCTCAGGAGGTCCAGGCACCAGAGTTAGCCCACGGATCACAGTGGGCTTAAAGTCCATTGTGGCCCGTGGACTCAAGATGGGCATTGGACGGTGCCTCTCCTGCAAAGTCGACGTGTCAGAGATTGGGTGGCTGATCTTGTCAGACTGCAAGAAAAATGATGGCCAATAGAGCACGCGGCCCTGCAGAGGAAAAATCACACCAGACGGGCGTGCACACTACCTTCCTAACACGGCAAGAGGTATTTGCAGAGTTAATGGCAGGATCCCGTGAACACGCCAACCCTACGTGGACTCCTCTCAATAGGAAGCTCAACCATTATAAATACTTTAACTATTTACGAAATAAATAATCCAATATTTACTCTTACTAGCAGTAATAAAGAGAGAAAGAGAAAATGGCTCGTGTTGTAAAAGTAACTTCTAGAGTTTCCATACACTAAGTCCTCAATCTCTCATGCTTGAGTGCATCCTATAACCTCTTTGTAACCAAACACAAGATAGTGATGGTAATTCTTGAACTAAAAATCTAGTAGTTTTACCTTCTCATTCAAGAGAAGATTTTCCACGTTAAAACTCTCTCTCCTTTAGTCCTCATACTCTCTCTCCTTTCCACACGAGTAGTATTTGGTATTGCTGTCGGATCATAGTTCTGATCAGAGTAAGGATTCGAGAACGTAACATTTGACGCCATCTGTGTAAAACACAACAAAAAGTTAGCCCAACGCATTTCCCAAGAAAATAGAAAAATGGTGAACACCTGAGGACAGACTAGTGCTCCTGTCTGAGAAGTGTGCTATGGTGGCAATGGCCCTGCACCCTGTGGCATAGTAGAGGATCATCCTGATCCCTATGTGCGAGCGTTGGCACTGAGAATGGATGATATGTCTAAAACCATCCAGAGCCTTTGTACGAATATGAACGCGTAGATGAAAGAGACGCTATCAAAGGCCTCCCAAACCGCGACGTCCCAAAGGAGGGGAAAGGGGAAGAAACAACCCAGTAAACAAGTTGCTCAGCACGATGACCCTCAGACGCAGGATGCCTCGAGTAGCATGGCCTCATCGTGTCTCCAAGGGCGTTTAGGTTCTCGGATATAGGAGAAAATCCTAAAGAGACGAAACCATCGTTGTGTCCGTGACAGCTAGGAGCGCGCCGTTCAAGATGCAGCCCCTATTGAGGAGATCCCTCCGAGGACCAGGAGCCGTCCGGGGCAACAGGCTACACAAGACCCTACAAGTTGAGGACTTACCTCAACGAAAAGAAGATGACAGCCACGCCTCAGGTGAAAGAAAAGCTCGACAGGGTATTTCGCTTAGTTTTTGGCGACGCTGAGGGAGGAGTTGCTGACTTCCGCAAATCTCCGTTCATAGCGGAGATTAGGATAAGGCCGCTTCCCCCGAAGTTTAAAATGCCAAATCTCAACGAGTATGATGGAAGTGTGGATACAATGGACCACTTGGATCACTTCCGCAAATATCTGAGTGCTCAAGGCTTAGATAAAACGACGATGTGTCAATACTTCCCCTTGATGCTCAAAGTAGACGTAAGGATCTGGTTCTACAGAATGTCTACGAACTCCATCCGCTCATTCAACAAGCTGGCAAAGACTTTTCTCTCCCAGTTCGCTTCCAGCCGGAGGATCGAGAAGCAACCATGGCACCTTACTCACGTGAAGTAAGGGGCCAGGGAGAACTTAAAGAATTTTCTATCCCGCTTCATATCCGAGGCCAGGCAGATCCCGAAACTGACTGACGGGGTCAAGCTAACCGCTTCCCTGTCCGCACTAGAGAAAGGTAACTTCTTTAAGCACCTCGTACACAATGGCCCGCAGACGTTTAGGGAGGCTGAGTGCATAGCAAGAGCTTACATTGTGACCGAAAAAACAAACAATGCGAAGTAGCCCGTCCAGGTGGAGAGCCTTCCATCGAGGACAGCGGATGGAAAAAGAAGGCACGAAGGCCAACAAGACTCCCGGGCACCCAGGAAGCGCCAGAAGTCCAAGCACAACATCCACAGAGAGTACAGGCCCATCAACCTTACTTCCTTGAACAACTCGCGTACCAATGTCCTGATACAAATTCAGGATGAAAAGTTTTTTAAACAGCCCAAGGCGCTAAAGAATCCAGAAGATGGTGACCAGTCTAAATGCTGCCACTACCACTATTATGGAGGCCATGGTACCAAAGATTGTAGGATCTTGTAGAAGGAGATCGATAAGCTCATCAAGAGAGGTCACCTCGACCGCTTCCTGCAAAGACTCGGACAGTAGTCCGAAATAATAGAGGCAGGTGAAACTGACCAACCAAGAGGCAGAGTAGCCGAGGGGGTGGTCAATATGATTTTCACCCGTCCGACCAGAGGAGGCGTTCGGGGGATCCAACGGCAAAGAATAAGAAACCTATAATAGAATTTAGGGATGAGGTCATTAGTTTTTATAATGAAGATATGACCAATGTAACATCCCCTCATTCTGATCCCTTGGTTGTAACATCACTCCTTTTTGATAATAACTTGGACTACCATATGAAACAAGTATTTATTGATAATGGAAGCTCACGCAACATTCTCTATCTCGATACTTTCTTTAAAGTAGGGCTCAAAAGAAGCCAAATGATAGCAACTGAAGAACCCCTCTATGGTTTGGACAACGAGCCAATGCCAGTATAGGGAGTCATCTAACTTTAGGTCATGCTAGGGACCCATCCAAGGATGTCATCAAAGACCCTTTCTTTCCTAGTAGTAGACCTGCCCTTGGTCTATAATACGATCCTCGGACGCCCTTACCTAGCCCCCTTCGGGGCAGTGATCTCAATCCCACATTTAAAAATAAAGTTCTCAACACCATACGAGATTGGCGAGGTCCTCGGGGATCAGGCTGCCGGACGGACATGCTACCTGTCTCAAATCACCCAGATTCCTCTTCCTCAGCCCATGGAAGACTTAGACTTCCTTGATGAGACGACATTGTAACAAATTGAGTCTGGAGAAGCCATCAACCGAGTCCTTCTGGATCCTAGAGATTCAAAAAAGACCGTTTAGATAGGAAGTTCTCAGCCTTAAGCCTTCCGAGACCAGCTTATCAGTATCCTGCAGAAGAACTCAAACATCTTCGCTTGGACTCCAAGTGACATGCCAGGAATATCGATTGGAGTAATGGTCCATAAATTGGCCCTAGACCCCAATTTTCAGCCCGTTAGACAAAAGAGGAGGAACTATTTGGTGAAAAAATTAGTGGCAATCCAGAAGGAGGAAAAGAAGTTTCTAGACGCAGGGTTCATAAGGGAGGTGCACTACCTAGATTGGTTGTCCAACATAATGATGGTCAAAAGGAATAATGGGAAGTGGAGGATGTGCACGGATTTTATGGATGTCAATAAATCGTGCCCAAAGGATAGCTTCCTACTCCCGAGGATCGATTCGTTGGTAGACTCGACGTCTGGCCACAAGTTTCTAAATTTTATGGATACATACTCGGGTTACAATCAAATAAGGATGAGTCCCGAAGACAAGGAGCACACATCATTCATGATGAACTAAGCGACATACTGTTACAAAGTCATATCCTTCGACCTCAAGAATACTGGTGCTACTTATCAGACTCGTAAATAAAATATTCGAGACCCAAATTAGAAAGAACGTGGAGAACTATGTGGACGACATGCTTATTAAAAGAAAAATAACTGACCACCATATCCAAGATTTGGACGAGACCTTCAACGTCCTAAGAATGTACCAAATGAAATTCAATCCAACCAAATGTACATTTGGAGTGACGTCTGAAAAATTCTTAGGCTACATCGTTTCGCGCCAAGGGATTGAAACAAATCTAGAAAAGATCAAGGACATCCTTGATATGAAATCCCCTCGAACTGTGAAGGAAGTCCAGAAACTCATCAGAAGATTAGCAGCACTGTCACGCTTCTTGGTCAAGTCGGCTGAGAAGTATTTGCCATTCTTCAAGGTCCTGAGAGGGATAAAGAATAACGGCTTTCAATGGACGGCTAACTTCGAAAAAGCCTTCCGAGAACTTAAAGGGTATCTATCGAACCCACTTATGTTGACTTTTTTCCCAGACAGGTGAGGAATTATACTTGTACCTTATAGTTTCAGATAAAGCCTAGAGTTCATCCTTGGTAAGTCAGCAGAATGGCAGACAGCTGCCCGTGTACTATATCAACAAGATATTGGTTGATGCTGAGACAAGGTATTCCTACGCAAAAAAGATGGCTCTGGCACTCATGTATTCCGCTCGAAAATCGAGACCATACTTCTAGGTACACAAAGTTATCGTCTTGACCGACCAGCCCTTAAGAGCGATTCTACAAAAGCCAAAAACGTCGAGATGGTTGGTCAAACGGGCCATTGAGTTGGGTGAGTTTGACATAGAGTTTCATTTGTGGCCTGCCTTAAAAGATCAAGCCCTAGCAGACTTTATCCTCGAAACTACGACAGGAAATCAGGACTCCTCAGACACTTATGACGCCAAAGACTTACACAGCCGAACAACATGAACTCTGTATGTAGACGGCTCATCAATGAATGATGGTTGTGGAATTGGCGTTGTGTTGAGGACGCCCGAATGATCGGAGATAAAATTTTCTATGGTTCTTGGATTCCCAACGACCAACAACACAGTGGAGCACGAGGCTCGACTTGTGAGACTACAATTGGCAAAGGAGTTCTCTGCCAAGGACATGATTGCCTACAGCGATTTTGAGCTGATCGTCAATCAAGTCTGCGAAAACTTCGAAGCCAACAGCCCACAACTACCCAAATACCTCTCAAAGGTCCGAAAACTCATATCAGCCTTTGAGAGGGTGGAAATGGTCCACATCCCGCGGGAGGAGAACGAAATGGCCTACCAGCTTGCAAAAACGCAAGCCTCAGGAGACCCAGAGCAGTATGCCCGAGGAATGCGTGAGATCCTCAACAAACCCGGTGTTAAAGATTTTGAGACAGAAGTGATGCAGATATCCGAGGTCAACAATTGGATGACCCCTTACCCAAGGCACCTGTCTGATAGGACGCTACCTAAGGACGCAGAGGCAGCCGGGAAAGTGAAGAAAACGGTAAGGTGGTATACTATCATGGACAGCCGACTGTATTACCGAGGATTCTTTACCCCCTACCTGAGGTGACTTACCTCAAAAGAGGCTGATTATGTCCTCGGAGAGGTACACATCAGGATTTGTGGATCCCATATTGGCGGTAAGAACCTTGTGTTCAAGTTAATGAGGTAAGGGTATTACTTGCTAACTATAAAGTACGATGCCATAGACTTCGTAAGAAATTGCGAGAATTTCCTGGTCCACAGCAATCTTACCTACCAGTCGCATACGGAACTTAGAGCTCTACAATCACCTTAGCCCTTCGCGCAATAGAGGCTTGACATACTGAGGCAACCACCAATAGTATCCGGACAAATGAAGTTCTTAATCATCAGAATTGACTACTTCACAAAGTGGGTTGAGACCATGCCATTGACTCGCATAACCGAGCGGAACGCAACAGATTTCACCTGGCAAAACAGTGTGTAGGTTTGGGATCCCTGAATACATTATGACCGACAATGGGACCCAATTCTCTTGGAAAAAGTTTACCAAGTATTGTACAAACATAAGAATAAGGTTACTGCATACATCGGTCACGTACCCACAGTGTAACGGTCAGGTGGAGGTCACGAACCACACGATACTACATGGACTAAAAATGAAGTTGGAGCACGCTGGAGGCTCGTGGGTTGAAGAGCTATCGTCAGTGCTATGTTCCTACAGGACAACTCTGAGAGTGCCAACACGAGAAACTCCTTTCAGCCTATATTATATTGTCGAGGCGATCATTCCAATGGAAGTCGGGATGCCAAGCCTCCGTATGGAAGGTTTCAATCCGTTCAATAATGTACAGAGACTCCAAGAGAACCTTGATCTTCTTGAAGAAGTCCAAGACGCAGAAAGACTGCGGATACCAACCTACCAACAAAGGGTCGTCCGGTATTATAATAAAAGGACGAAAGCACGTCCGTTCGAGGTAGGGGACTTAGTGCTGAGAAGTATTGAGGCAACCAAAAAAATATCTGCTGGAACAAGCTCTCCTCAAATTGAGAAGGGTCGTTCCTATTCTTGGCCATCCTACAAAATGGAGCATACAAATTACATACCCAGGGGGGAAGGCTTGTCCCACAAACATGGAACGCGGCTCAACTAAAAAAGTATTTTCAATGAAGTTGTAAAACACACAGGTATATTGTTTGCACTACGTGCTTGTATCCCGTTTCATTAATAAAGTAACAGTTTTCGTTTAAATTATTATTTTGCATCCTACTAAGCGATTGCATCATCTCACGAAGTAACAAGGCCTAGGCTACCCCTAAGTCAAGTGGATGGGATTTCTTTCACTTGCCCTAAAACTCTATTGTGTCCGAGTGGGCTAAGAGGTCGTAAAAAACTCGACTGTATCCGAACGATCTAAGAGGTCGGACTAAAACTCGGTGATATACCGAGCGGCCCAAGAGGTCGTATCAAAACTCGCCCAAAGACGAGCGGCCCCAGAGGTCGGACCTAAAACTTGGCAGTGTCAAGCAACCCTTAAGAGGTTGAGCTAAAACTTAGGGGGATTAAAACAGCAAGTATGCAACGACCCTAGTGGTAGCATCTTTAGCATAAGACGGTCAAACCATTCAGACATGAAGTTGGCATAAGACTAACTTATTTATCAATATGTCACAAAAGAACCAGACACTCAAGATAAATGAGATATTTGCACTTAAACAATATGAATTTTATTCATATATTCGGCATATGTAAAACAGTATGCATATATATAAAAAAAAACTCTACAAATTTACAAAAGGCCCTCGGAAGGTCCTGATTGAGGAGCAGAGGTTCCGTGCTGCCGCTGTTGCTATTCCTGTGCACTAGAAGGCCCTGGTTGGCCTAAGGACCCCGAATGCCTAGAAGGCCGAGGAGGGCTGGGAAACGCTCTTCCTGAGATGCCATACAAGTCCTCTACACATGTAGCACTAACGTTCCAAGAATCAAACACAGCTATGGAAAACTATGGGCACAACAATCACATCACTCGGCGACACAAGTTAATGTCGTCCTAGTATTTGCCCTCCAGGGTTGGTGCTATGTCCGCAGCTCTCATCAACATCCTTAGGACTTCCTCCAACTAGAGGTTCGTGTCTTGGAGGAGCCTGTACTGGACCTGCTGAAACTTCAAAGTGTCCTCAAGAGAGGTAATTTTTCCCTTAGCCTCAACAAACTAAGCTTTCAAGCGTTGGTTGGCCTCTCCAGTGGCTCTCAAGGACTCCAGCTCAGAACAAGTTTGGGCGACACCACCAATGAATCGCCCAAGGTTCCCGGCCAGCTCTTGAAGGTATAAAGGAAAACCAAACCGTTAAGGTAGGAGTGAAAGGAAACAGGAAGTTAAGAAAGCTAGGGAATAAGAGAAGGATACCTGGGAGACGAGAGAGCCACTAGTTGAGCTCTCCCCTATTGGGGTCTCAGACTCTTGTGGCTCAACGACAGGCACCACAGAAACCTCAACCCTGGTCTTGGACATCAGGGCACCTCTATCAAGATCTAGGACTGAGAGCTCAGTAGTCTCGGAAGGCTCTGCAGCCCTAGTCTTAGCTTCATCAGTACTCGGAGCTCCAGCAATGTCCTTAGCCAGGGCCTCCTCTCGGACCTCAAGTTGAATCATCATTGGGCTATAAATTTGGATCTCAAGGCAATGGAGATCAGTAGACTCTGCTGCAGGCAGCTCAACCGCCTGACTTTCCTCGACCTTAGTAGTATCAGCAGTTATTGTCGTCGTCATCACCACTACTTCATCGGTCTGAGTCACCTCAACCTTCCTCACAGCCTGCTCCACAATAGTATCCTCGGATGGATTATCGATCCAGTTCGAGACCTCACCAGAGAATCTAGAAGAGATGTTAGAAATCGGCTCGTTAGGGACAGGCTGGGCGACAAGTAGGTCTGCGAGTTGGAGCGCAACCTCAGAAGGCTACCCGAATGGCCTAGTGGAAGCAGAGGGTCCGACACTCGTAGCATCTCGAACGAAGGCCGCCTGTGGAGGTCTCGACCTCCGGAAGAGAGGCGCTATTACGACGTCATCGTCATCAGACGAGGAATACTCAACGATGGCCGCCAAATTCTTCAAAGTCTCAATCCGATGACTCTTCTTTGGGCGCTCGGTTGGCTCCTCGATTCTCAGAGACCTCTTCACCTTTGTCTTCTTCTTCTTTTCCTGAGAAGCAGCGGCTCCAGAGTCCTCAGCCTGAGACCCTCACTTGGCCTTCTTCAAATTTTCGGGTCTTAGCCAGATGTTCCTCTTGTTCTCGTTGAAGGAATCTGACCTCCTTGGCAATCTCTCTCTCCTCCTTAGAAGTGTTCAAGCAATGTTTACTCACGATGTTTCCCCAAACATTGGAGAGAGCCCAGATCTCTTGGACAGCCAAAAAGAAAAACTTGTCTTTCCACCTTTTAGTGGAATCGGGGTTTTCACCACTCATAACGGCGAACTCAGGACATGGAGTCATGGTGATCTAGTCAAAGTTATGAGTAAAGCGAAATATGACTTTCACCGTCGATACCTCCAACACTTTCTTGTGACAACGTGCAAAGACACAGAGGGAAACAAGATACCTGATGGCATTTGGCTGCAATCTCACAAATGGAACGCCAAGCTCCATCATGATGTGGTACAACTCCAATAGGACAGAAAAACGAAGCCCACCCTTGAGGTAAACTTCGTATACAGTAATAAACCCATCAGGTGGGCTACACGCCCTATCATTGGGATCAGGAACCACCATCTCCATCGAATCCGGGATGTCGTACTTAGTACGGATGGCGTCGAGACTACCCAGGGACAAGGAAGACGCGATATCTTTCACTCCTGGCGCGATTAGAGCTCGAGGAAAAGCACGAAGGAAGATAAACAGTGCGCAGCAATGGAGTCTCAGGGAATGCTTTCGAAGACTTAGAAAATTTTCTTTGGAGGGGAATAATGGATAAACTGAAACGAAAGCCAATAATGATATTTGAAAACAGCCGAAAAGGCTGAAAGGCGGCCCATCATTACCTTTGTCACGTGTCAATCACCCATAGGCTGCCAGAGATAGTGGGTTTCACGTTTTCAAGGCAGCGTCAATCTCAATAATTGCACAATCATTGCTCTTTAATGGTAGGAAATGGCGGCGCAAGCAAGCTCTCGGGTTCTGAGGAAATTCTCGGACATAAACGTGCTTTAGCGTACTTGGACGTTCCTGCGTCATGACCAGAATAATCCAAGGACATCTTTGGATATCCGGTAGATATGCGAATACGTTGATCATTCATGAACACCTAGAAATGCCAAATCCAAATGGTCCTCGAACGTTCTGATCAGGCCATGAGCCCAAAAATTCCCCGAATGTTTCAGGCAAAGTGCAAGCTTCAACAAGCTCTCGAATGTTTTGGTCACATGTCCCCGGGTTTTTGACCATGTCCATGGATGCCCACAAGAAGCAGAGGACGCAGATAGATCTCAGCAAAAAGCGCCTTCGATCGGGTCCTAGAACATTTCTGAGGATGGCGAGCAGGCCAAAGGTTGAAATCTTCAAACCTTTGGCATGGGGAGCTAGTGATGGGTATTGGTACCCAAAGACCACGTTGAAAATCCATCTCCCAGGAGTTGGGCCCTGGTACCCCAGAGGCCCAAGAGGTCCAGGCGCTAGAGTTAGCCTACAAAGCACAATGGACTTAAAGTCCATTGTGGCCCGTGAGCTTCAAGTCTATTGTGGCCCGTGGACTCAAGATGGGCCTTGGACGGTGTCCCTCCTACAAAGTCGACGTGTCAGATATTGGGTGGCTGATCCTGTCAAACTGTAAGAAGAGTGATGGCTAATAGAGCACGTAGCCCTGCAGAGTAAACATTACACCAAGCAGGCATGTACACTACCTTCCTGACATGGCAAAAGGGATTTGCAGAGTTAGTGGCAGGATCTTCTGAACACACCAACACCACGTGGACTCTTCTCAATGGGAAGCTTAACCACTATAAATACTTTAACTGTTTACCAAACAAATGATCCAGCATTTACTCTTGCTAGCAGTAATATAGAGAAAAAGACAGAATAGCTCGTGTTGTAAGAGTAACTCCTAGAATTTTCATACACTAAGTTCTCAGTTTCTTGTATTTGAGCGCATCCTGTAACCTCTTTGTAACCAAACACAATATAGTAAAGGCAATTCTCGGACTAAAAGTCCCATGGTTTTACTTTCTCATTCATGAGAAGGTTTTCCACGTTAAAACTCTCTCCCCTTCAATCCTCGTACTTTCTCTCTCCTTTCCGCACGAGTAGTATTTTGTGTTACTGTCGGATCCTAATCATAATCAGAGTAAATATTCAAAAGCGCAACAATAATAATAATGATCAAGCGATCAAACATTGTCAAAAAAATATAATCTCAAATATGCCATGGGATATGCCATCGAAGCTCCTCGGAAAGGGTTGAGATACCACCTGGTATATACTAAAAAATTATTTGT
>JAODPA010067208.1:0-10649 GCA_025585075.1 Nepenthes mirabilis
ACTAATTAAATAGATCTATTGATAAAAAAAATAAAATCAAATTCATAATTGATGGGTAAACCCATTGTAGGCAGGTCCAATAAAAAAAAAACGGCCCAAAATTCAAGAAAGTCCAAATGTTCCTTCGGACGGTCAATGCTAACGTTGATTGTGTGGAGGGCCAACTAGGCAGCCAACGTGCTCCCTCAAGACGGTCAACATCTCTGTTGACCGGGAGTACTGTAGTAGCAGACCAAGAAAAGGTAAAAACCTTATATGTGCCAGGCCCAATTTGGTAGACGTTTCCATACACAACAAGCAACGGTCCCTTTCCTTGATTTCGTGCTTTCTTTGAAACCAATCTCCGCTAAAGAGAGTATCAACAGATTCGATACCCTTCTTCTTGTAATTTGAAGGCTTATTGCTGATTTGAGGGTTGGAGTGTCTTCGGTGGGATAATATCCTGCCGACATCTGACCTCTTTTTTATTGTAGTGGTATACAGGGTCCAAACTTGGTGAATAGAGCCGGACCTAAACGACCCAGTCAACCCAAATCTATTGAAATCAGATCCAGGTACACATCATTAGTGTCGTCTGTGGGAAACGCTTACGAAGAGTTAGCTACATTTCTCAGAAGCTATTTTCAACCAATACCCTTAATCGAAATGGTAAACATAAGGGCACAAGCAAGTGAAACTGCCAGAGATGTGGCATTGCCAGACCAAGATCACGCCACTGGTGTCGTGGTTAATGGGATAGCAGGTAGGATTCCAGCGCCTTTCTTTCAAAACCTGGCGGAGAATATGCTAAACACCAATAGGATACTTTAGATACTCTGATCCCGCCAGGAGTAAGTGCAGCAAGGGGTTGCATCGGTGGAGGCCCCCACATCGGCATCCAGATGAGGAGGCCAGAGAAAGAAAGTTTTAGCTCGAAGGCTCGAAAGGCCAACCAATGTTCACGCACTGGAGTCCTTACATGCTCAAAGCCGTCTAAGGCATGAGGAGCGGAAAATCAGCGTGATCCCAAAGGAAAGTCAGGAGCGAAGGAACCCCAGATATTCTCGCGTAGAATCTAGGTTCTAGGCTCATGAGGGAGTCTCCTGGGCCGTTAGATCTACCGGTGATAATAGTCGCCCGGCTGCTGGACAAACTAGAGAAAGAACGGAGTTGAGAACATATCTCAACTCCAAAAGGTCTGGTAATGTCATTCAAGCAGATCCGAGCCTAGAGAAGATATGGAACCGTATCTTTAAAGACGATGAGTACGTAGCCAATATCGATAGATCTCCTTTCACAGCGAAAATCTTAAACCGTCCCATACCGACAAAATTTAAAATGCTAGCCCTTGACTCGTATGATGGGAGTGCTGATCTCGCTGATCATTTCGCCCACTTTCACACCCATCTGGGACTACAGGGGCTAGAGGTTGTAGCCATGTGTCACTATCTCCCGCTCACCTTAAAAGGAGACGTACGCATCTGATTCCATCATCTTCCCTCAAACTCAATCTAAAGTTTTAAGGACCTTACAGATCTATTCTTGTCACAGTATACCTCTAGTCGCAGGGAGGAAAAGTAGCCTTGGCATCTGTCACACATCAAGTAGAAGCATAGGGAGAACTCACAGAAATTCCTAGATCGCTTCGTAGTAGAAACTAGGCGGATCCCCCGACTCACGGAGGAGATGAAATTAGGCAGTTTCATCTCGGTGCTAGTGCATGAAGACTTCTTTAGGCACTTGGCACATAAGAACCTGCAGATATTTCGGGAAGCGGAATCTATCGCTAGGGCTTATGCGGCAGTGGTGGAGGCCAACGAGGCTAAACATCCCGATCGGACTGAACAGCCTCGCTCTTTCCAAACTGAAGGAAAGAGAAAACACAAAGGTGGCGATCACTCCCGCCAAAAGCACCATAGGATCGGACAGCCAGAGCGCAAGGACTACGGGCCCATCAACCTAACGCCCTTGACTGATACGCGTTTGAACGTCTTCGTGCAAATCTGTGGGAAGAAATTCCTAAAGTGGCTAAAACCACTTAAGAAGGCGGAGGGAGGAAATCTGTCAAAGTATTGTGATTTCCATCGATCTCCCGGACATTCCACAGATGACTACAAGACCCTTCAGCGAGAGATTGAAGAGCTGATTAGAAGCGGCCATCTCACTAGGTTCATTAAGGGCCCTGGCAGAGCTCTGGTACGGTAGACGGAGAAGGACCGGGGCTTTCCCCTCTATGAAACCGGGTTGCGGTAGGAGTGGTCAACATGATCACCACCCGATCGATTAAGAACCTGGCCGACAACAAGGAGTAGCAAACTAGGAGGAAGAAACAACACACTACTGACACCGCAGTTAGTTTTAGTGACAGCGACCTGACACACATAGTTTTCCCCCATGTAGACCCCCTTGTTATATCTACGCTTGTTTCTGAAGTAGCGTCGTCTACCAGCTAAAATGAGTATTTGTTGATAATAAAAATTCTCGCGATTTGCTCTATCTCGATACATTTTTTAAACTTGGTTGGAAAAAGAATCAATTGAAACCTACCGAAGGCCCATTGTACGGCCTTGACAACGAATTGGTGTCTGTCCAATGGACGATCTGATTAAAAGTCACCCTAGGAATATACCCGAAAACAGCAAGCCGTACACTTACCTTCTTGGTAGTCAACTTGCCATTTGTATACAACGCTATACTGGGCCGGCCGTGCCTAACAGCGTTCAGGATCGTCACTTTATTACCACATCTCAAAATAAAATTTCCAATGCTATACGGTGTGGGCGAAGTGCTAGGTGATCAAGTCACCGGACGAACATACTACATGTCCCAAATTGCTCCTAATGATAGCACTAGAGTGTGGGAGAGCTTGACCATCGAGACAAAACAACCTTACAGCAGGCGCAGCCCGGTAAGGCAATCGACCTAGTCCTGATGAATCTAGAGGATCCAGAAAAATGTGTACGGATTGACTGCTCACTCATCGGTGCACTGCATGATGAGTTGATTGCGTTCCTACGACGGAACGCTGACATTTTCGCATGGACTCCCGCTGACATGCTTAGGATTCCGGCTCGGGTAATTGTCCACAAGTTAGGCCTTGACCTGGACCAAAAGCCCGTCAGGCAGAAGCGGAGAAACCACTTGGTAAAAAAGTTGATCTCTATCCGGGTGGAAGTAAAGAAATTGCTAGACGCTGGATTCATCAGAGAATTTCAGTACCCCCATTGGCTCTCCGACGTAGTCCTGGTGAAGAAGAGCAGCGGAAAGTGGCGAATGTGCATCGATTTTATCGACGTTAACAAAGCCTACAGAAAAGACAATTTTCCTTTACCCAAGATTGACGCGCTGGTGTATTCGACGTCCGGACATGAGCTGTTGAGCTTCATAGATGCCTATTCAAATTATAACCAGATCCGAATGAGCCGAGAGGATGAAGAGCATACCTTGTTTATAACGGACCAGGGGACTTACTGTTATAAGATAATACTCTTTGGATTGAAAAACGCAGGAGCCACCTACCAACGGCTGGTAAACAAAATGTTTAAAGAATAGATCAGCTACAATATAGAAGTTTATGTTGATGACATGCTCGTCAAGAGTAGAACCACTTGTGACCATATCCGCGATCTGGTAGAGTCGTTTGGGGTGCTCCATGAGCATCAAATGAAGTTGAATCCAGCTAAGTGTGTTTTCGGGGTAGCCTCGAAAAAATTCATAGGTTTTATCGTCTCCCAATGAGGGATCGAGGTAAACTTGGAGAAAATCAAGGCCCTCGTAGACATGGCTCCCCCACGAAGCATCAAGGATGTCCAGCGACTGACTGGACGATTGGCAACCTTGTCCCGTTTCTTAGCAAAGTCTGGTGATAAGTATCAGCCATTCTTCAGGGCCCTAAGGGGAACAAAATCAAATGAGTTCCAATAGATGGTAGATTGTCAGGCGTCCTTCAATGAGTTGAAGCAATATCTGGCTAACCCACTGTTACTAATGTCGCCCAAGGTCAGAGAAGAACTGTAACTCTTCTTGGCGGTATTAGAGGTGTCCCTCAGCTCTGTCCTCATACACCAGGACTCCGATACCCAACGGCTGATCTACTACGTGAGCAAAACACTGACCAGCCTGAAGATGCCCTACCCACACACAGAAAGCTAGCCTTAGCTCTCATATTCTCCACACGAAAACTAAGGCCTAATTTTCAGGCACACCGCATCATAATTCTCACCAAATAACCTCTAAAGAGTATTATCCAGAAACCTGATGTTTCTGGAAGGTTGGTAAAGTGGAATATTGAATTGGACGAGTTCGACATCGAGTTTCGACCCAAACCTGCTATAAAAGCATAGGCTATGACTGACTTCATTGTCGAGATTACGACCCCAGTTCTCGAAGAGTAGCCCCTAGAGAGTGCGGAACAACACATGAAAATTTCAGAATGGGTACTCCACGTAAACGGATCATCCACGTACATAGGCAGTGGAGTTGGGATAGTCCTCACAACCCCTGACGGGTTTGAGGTGAAATACTCCCTTAGACTCAACTTCCCGACCACCAACAACGTTGTCGAATACAAAGTCCTATTAGCCGGGTTAAGGTTAGCAAAAGAGTACTCAGTCAAACGGCTGACTGTTTACAGCGACTCCGAGCTAATCGTCAACCATGTTGATGGGAGCTTTGAGGCGAGCAACCCACACACGGTCAAATCTTGATCAAGGTAAGGGAGGCCACCCGTAGCTTCGACAAGCTAACCCTGGTCCATATTCCCAAAATTGAAAATTGGAAGGCCTATCAGCTGGCCAGAGCAGTGGCGGATGAAAATCCAGAATAGTAATCGAGAGACATGAGGGAGGTCCTAAACGCTCCCAGTATAGAGAAACAGGAGGCAATACAGATCTCCGAAACGGAAAGCTGGATGACACCCTACCTGATGTACCCAATGGACGAAACATTGCCAGAAGACGGAGGGGAGGCTAGGCGGATAAAGAGAACGGCCGGCTAGTACACTATTGTCGACGGGTGGTTGTATCGCTGCGGCTACTCAACTTCGTACCTCTGGTGCCTAACGCCTGAAGAGGCTGACTACATCTTGGGCGAAGTGCACCTTGGAATTTACGGATCGCATGTCGGCGGTAAAAACCTAGCATTTAAGATCATGCCGTAAGGCTACTATTAGCCCTTGATGAAAAAAGATGTACTCGAGTTTGTAAAGAAGTGCGAAAACTGCCAGTTTCATGGCAACCTTTGTCACTAGCCGTCCACTGAGCTGAAATCCCTTTAGGCGCTGTAGCCCTTCGCGTAATAGGGCTCGACATTCTTGGCCCATTTCCTATCACAATTGGGCAAAGAAAGTCCATCATAGTAGGTATCGACTACTTCACAAAGTGGGTTAAGGCCGTCCTGCTAGCCAGGATCACAGAACACAACGCTTTTGAGTTCATTCGCTAGAATATCATCAGCAGATTTGGCCTTTCAGAAATCATTGTAACTGACAACAGGACTCAATTCTAGGAAAAATGTTTCACCAAGTATTTCACCAACCTTAGGATAAGGCTAGTCCACACTTCGGTGGCATACCCCCAAGCGAATGAATAGGTGGAGGCCACAAACCGAACACTACTCTACGGGCTTAAGACCAAGTTGGAGGACGCAGGGGGCTTCTGGGTATATGAGCTCATCTCAGTTCTCTAGTCCTACTAGACAACTCCAAAGGAATGAACGCATGAGACACCCTTCAGTCTCTGCTATGGGATTGAAGCGGTGATCTCGGTCAAAATCGGGCTTCCAAGTCTTAGGGTGGAATCTTTTGACTCGTAGTGTAACTCCCAAAAAATTTGAGAACACCTAAACTTGCTAGAAGAAGCTCGCAATGCTGCAAGAATGCGGATAGCGGCCTACCAACACCGAATCGCCCGCTACTACAACAAGAAGGTAAAAGCGTGGCAATTTGATGTCGGAGACCTGATCTTACGAAGCATCGAGGCTGTAGGAAAGGTGGCCGGCCAAAATAATCTCTTCCCGAATTAGGAAGGGCCTTTCCTAGTCTCCGCCGTCCCACAAAACGGGGCATACAAGCTCTGAAATCATGATGGAAAGTTGGTCCCACGGATGTGGAATGTGATCCACCTCAGACGCTACTTCCAGTAAGGACCTAGGTAGGTAGCGTGCATAATTGTATGTAATCATTGGTATGCGCATTTCGATTAGTAAAACAAGTATTCCCTTTAGCATGTTGTGTTTCTTTTCTTTGGTGTGCATATATGTGTAATTCTTGTTGCAGGTTCAAACGACCTAGGCTACCCCTAAGTTGTGAGGGTCTTCACCCTCTCGTTACTAAACCCTAGTCATTTAGACGGCCCGTGAGTGGTCGTACCTAAACCCTGGTCATCCAAACGGTCCGTGAGTGGTCATATCTAAACCCTGGCTATTCAAGCGGCTTGTGAGTAGTCATATCTAAACCTAGTCATCCAGGTGGCCTGTGAAGGAATGTATTTTTTTTTTTTTGAATTCATCAGTCAGAATAGGAACAAATATCATGTATTATAGCTCAGTACATGCACACAGTTGGTCTAGCTACATCAGAATAAGTAAACACAGGATCACAGATGCCATCTAGGACCTGCACACGATTATCCATAAAACATGTAGCAGAAGTAAATCTAATAACCTGTCGAAGCATTTAAACTCATTCCATAAAATTCATTCATGTGCACATAGGCCTAAGGTTCCAATTTTAAAATACATCTATTCTAATTAGCTCATTACATCCACTGCTTCTTCCGTGGTAACTCCCAAGTATGCTTTAGAATCTCTTAGACGGAGCTCTAGTCACTCCTTTTCGTCAGGCACAAATTCTATAGTCTCATTTGGAGGGAAAAAAATAGAAAACAGTGAGTCGAGGCCCAGCAAGGTACATACAGGTACGTAGTAAAACATGTATGCAGAACATAACAAAACAGATACTATTTCACATGAAGATGCAAATTCCATAAGAAAGTGATTTATAATAGAAACAGGATGCAGACGTATACAGAACTATCAGGAAATAGAAAACAGTATTCAAAAATCAGAAATCAATGTACTCATTTTTTAGAAAGTAAAAATCGATCTTACTTCTATAATTTATAGGAAACTTATCATTTTTTAGTAAAGGACCCTACTGGCAAAGGGGGCGAATAATCGAGAATAGATTGTGTACATCTTCCCACAATCAACGGCATTAAACAGAACAGAACGGATGATCCTACCTCATGAGATCCTTCCCCAATCTAAGGGGGTGCCAGTCAGAATAGAATAGAAGCTACCCTCCTATTATAACGCCTTGAGGAGGGGCGGACCACATATAACTCCATGGACAGAGTTATCATCGATTACCACCATAACGTTCTAAGGCATACCGGAGAACCTAACCTGACTGCATGTCAGTCTTGGGTCCAAAATAACAAAATAGAAATATAATAACAGAACAGAACTTTTTTCTTCTTATTGCTTACTGAAAGCCATTTTCGGGATCTATCAAAAGCATCACTATTAATCGTTCTGTGTACAGATATCTTAAGGTTGGTTCAAAATTTATATATTTCAGATCGATTTCAAATCATAGAACTTAATTCAAAAATCATATACTTAAAACCGGTTTTAAAATACACTTGAGGCCGGTTTCGATTTCGTGGCATAAAGTACACTTGGGATCGGTTTTGATTTCATCGTGCAAAGGGTCGGTTTCGATATCATGCAAAAGAGATGGTTTCAGGGAAGGTCGATTTAGATTTATGCTTAAGGTCGATTTAGACTCATGCTTAGGGAAGGCCGATTTCATGATTAATGCCCATTTAGGCTCATCTTAGGGCCGGTTTCAAGTTCAAGGTGCTCATGGCCGATTTTAATCTCAACTTAGGACCGGTTTCAATTTCATGGTACTCAAGGCCGATTTCAATCTCATCTTAGGGCCGGTTTCAAGTTCAAGGTGCTCATGGCCGGTTTGGATTTCATACACAAGGTGGCCAGTTTGGATTTCATACACAAGGTGGTCGGTCTCGATTTCATACACAAGGTGGCCGGTTTTGATTTCGTACACAAGGTGGTCGGTTTCAATTTCATACACAAGGTGGCCGGTTTGGATTTCATACACAAGGTGGCCGGTTTGGATTTCATACACAAGGTGGCCGGTTTGGATTTCATTGCAAGGGCCGATTTCGTTTTTATCATGCAAAGCCGATTTCGATTTTATCATGCAAGGGGCCGATTCCGATTTAAACATGTAAAGCCGATTCCGATTTTGAACATGCAAAGGCCGATTCCGATTTTAAACCTGCCAAGGCCGGTTTCGATGCAAAGGCCAATTTCGATGCAAGGTCGATTTCTATTTTGAACATGCAAGGGCCGATTCCGATTTTGAACATGCAAAGGCCGATTCCGATTTTAAACCTGCCAAGGCCAGTTTCGATACAAAGGCCGATTTCGATTTCATTTTACATGCAAGCCCAACAGAATAACAGAAACAGAATAATGTAGTTGGAAATTTCATTTTTACATGCAAGCCCAGTGGAATAACAGAAATAGAATAATGCAGGTGGAAAATCAGTAGATCACATAAGCAGTAAATCGACGACACTTAAATCTGAGAGAAACATTGTAGTTTTTTTTTTTTTTGAAAACAGGTCGTTGGAAAATGGAAGAATACTTGAAATATCCTGAAGGTAAAGACAGAGCGTCCACTTGCAGTAAAACATGCATTTTAAAATAGAGCACACTTGCAACATTCTTAAAGTATGAACTTAAAAGCAGTGTCCAAAGTAACTTGCCTGACGGGCTGACTCAAAGTTCTTCCCTCCTTGCCTGACAGTCGATTTTTACCGTCTTGGAGCTCTCTCCTCCACTCCCGTCTCTCGGCTTGTATTTTGCCCCAACTTTAACACTCGTTGCCGGTATTTATAGAGGAAGGTTTGGTAGAGTAGGTAGGTTTTACTTACTTTGGTACTCTTTCTCAAAATGTAACTGGGTAGTTCACCAACTCCATTTAGTTGAGGTTTAGTTAATGTAACCGGGTAGTTCACCTACTCCATTTAGTTGAGGTTTAGTTGGGTTCTAACCATAAAGTTGGCTTTTGTCTTTAGTTGCCATTAATTTATTCCAATTTTAATCCTTTTTGATTTTGGAATCTCACACGGCCTGTGAGTGGTCGTATCTAAATCTTAATCATCCAAGTAGCCTATTAGCGGTAAAAAATCTTAGGGGGCTACCGCGGCACACACGATAACCTCCTTCATGGGGAGATAGTATGATTAGTCAACGATGGTTGACCAGAGTAAAACACTCCACAAAAGCTGGCCAGTTAAGTCTGTACTTGGGTAGCACCACCAAATTTTACTTGCAGGCGAATATTAGACTGGCTTAACACAAGTGGCAGCCTAGAGAACGTACCCAAGGACTTCACTCCTTTGAAAACGCCATGAACGCCCAAAATAAGGCGGGCGGCCAACTCATAGGAAGCCTGCCCAAAACAGCGAAGGAACAAAATACAAGCAAAAAGCTGCTATAAAAAAGCAAAAAATATGTGACATGCATAAAGTTGCTCGTATTACTTCTTACGGTGAAGTACATTTACATAATTGTACCAAAAAAACTATAATCACCAAAAACTAAGGGGGCAAAGGTGGCCCTTGTTTGTCCTGTGGCTCCCCCACGAAGCTGTTGCGATACTGTGCAGACCGATTTGACAAGTTGATGAGATCTACATGAAAGTCAGGATAAACTAGCCTCACAATGCGCCAACTGATGTTGATCCCTTTCCACAACTGCGACAGCATTATGTCCGCGATCTCGTGAGAACGAATGCGGAGGCTTAGATCGTTCTCTAGGGTGGCCATCTGCCCTGCGAGCTGATCGAGGTGCCCCTTAACCCGCTTGTTTTCCTCCTTCAAATGAGCATTCTCTGCCTTCAGGCTCTCGTTCTCCTCCTCCATGCCTGCCAAAACAGACTCCAGAGCAGCCGGGTCCTCCTGATGCTCTGCCCCTAGAGCCTCCAGTTTGGAATTAAGCCAGGTAATCTCCGTGTCCCTATCGGAGATCACCCGGTCTCTCTGCCTAAGCGCCTTGGCAACTACACTCGTGACCTTATTAGCCTGCACACAAAAAAAAGGGGGAGTTAGAAAAGGCAAATTTAAAGAAAAGGTAGGCAACAGAATTTATACCTCCCAAATTCTTTGTGTTGGCCTGTCTGGTCTGAAATGTAGACCTGGCGCCAAAGGTAGTGAGTAAGGAATGGAGCCCTCGTGGGTAGAGCTGGCAGCGACCTCCGCTAAGAGCTCCTCTAATGGCTCCTCTGAAATATCCTCCATCCTGGCCGGCTCCTCGGGAACAGTGGGTGGCTCTAAAATAGTCTCCTGTTGCTCAGTCGGTAGTTCCCTAGTAGGTGTGAGGTTTCGAATTTAAGAATTCGATATTAATGAGGTAATTAGGATGATAATGATTTATATTAATCCTATGGGATGATTAAGGTTTGGTATCGGAAGAAAAATCAGGAAATTATCCGGGTCCGGGCTGCCGAAGCCCTGCCAGCAGGCTTGCGCCTGCTGGGCGCTCGAGCTGAGGCTCGAGCGGATGAACCAGAACCGACCCGTGGCTGGCCGCTCGCTGGCCGCTCGAGAGCCGCTCGAGCGGCCCGAGCAGTATAT
>JAODPA010067209.1:0-10649 GCA_025585075.1 Nepenthes mirabilis
CCCCCAAAAAAAATCCTTATAGGATTTTCTCTAGATTTGAGTATAAGGTTTATGCCAAATGGTTTATATAACATATTTCTTATTCGTATTATTTTGCAAAACAAAATAGTGATTAATAGTTAGGACTAATATTACTCTCTAAGCCAGTCAATCAGGTACCCTCTAAATTCGAATTTAGTTAGGTTTTCATTTGATAATGAGATATTATGTTATGTTATTTATTCTGCATTACTTGAGCTTGTTGAGTTGAAAAAAGGTGAAGAATCAATGTAGATATTTCGAAGCAATTCAGCAAGAATTTCACTACCCGACACTTAGTGTAATACACATAGGAGATTGCACTGCTTCCCAAAGGTTGAATGCACCATCCCTAGTAGATTTAGGGGATCGCATGCACCGCAACGAATCGGTCGGTTGAAAAAAGAGGATGGAGGTAACTTAGCTCGGAAGAATTATGGTTTCATAAAATGTTAAAATAAGAGGATCTTTCATATTCTTATTTCAACTAAAATTTCGTTAACAAAATGACAGTATTGATATATTTTCATAATTGTGGATTTGAATAGGACAGCATCAATTCATATTTGCATAAACTATGGACCTTGAAATCCAAAAATTGTGCAAAAACAAGGAAATCCTCCCCCACCTTCAAATTGTTAGTTCATTGCTCGAATATAATATAAATAGACAATAGTAAAAATTAAATAATACTGCCGGGAAAAAAAATAAGGATGGAAAGGTCCGCTGCCCGCCTATAATATGGGCAATGGCAGCCTGTCGGTTCCTTGGTTGGATCAGCAGGATGGGAGGGCCTACAAGAGGCCACCCTATTTATCACAGCTGGATTTTAGGAGCTAAAAGAACAGCTAAATGAACTACTTGAGGTCCTCAAGTGAGTTAGAGGGTAGGTTAATGGCAAGACAACAGCGTGTATGAATCTTTAGTAAGGCAATGAATGGGCTTACATGGACATCCCGAGCATTAAATACAGAAAATTAAATAATTGCATTTGTAATAAATAAACATCGAAAGTGGGCATGCTCTGGGCCTTCTCGATATCCCCTCGAATGCGCCTCATGTCCGGGCCACTGCTACTCATAGGAGCACTCAGGTTTCCAAAATCTCCCATAAATTCCGTGATTATGTTTAAATTTTATTTTCTATTTTTTTATTATTTTCCTCCAATTTGTTAGGGCAGTTATGCCTGATTAGTTTTTCCCTTCTGTTATTTTGTTATTCTATTATTGGTTGGTTATGGGCCATAGCTGCCCACTTGTTATAGGCTGTAGGTAGTTACTGTGGAAGGGAAGGAAAGTAATATTTTGCTCCTATCTACTTCTTTCTCGATTCTACTTGTTCTCTCTTTCTCCCATTCCCTCTGTCTGGACCTCGGTCCTTTTCCCTCTTTGCTTCTCTTTGCATCTTGGCCAACTACATATCATGGCCTTACTGTTTTTCTCCTTCTTTTCCCTATTGTTCCTCTATTTTCTTCCTCTGTTGAACTCTCCTTACCGTCTTCTTCTCTGATTTCATTTGTTGTCATCGTTCATAGGTGCCAACGCTAATCGTGCACGCATCATCGGTGCTTTCATTGAAACAAGGCAAGGAAAATGGACATAACGACCAAAGAACAAGCACTGATTGTGCTCGAAGCTGCCGTTGCTGGGCTTTTGACGGCAATGAAGGATGCCTCTGCAACAGTCCGACGAGAGGCCGAAAGATTTGCCGCAGTTGTGGCCACCACCGCTTCCACTAAAGCACAAATCCAGTGCTCCCTTGATGAAATCTTTCAATCGCTCAACAGGCTCGAGCAAAAATCTGGTAGGTCTGCGAACCCTTCACCACTTCTGGTTTTCCCCGTTGTTACTCTCCATTCTCCATCGTTGCTTCCAACTACCATTGTGTTCATAGCATCTTTGACCGCGAATCCACAACCATCACCTCAAACTCCAACCCCAGCCTCACCCAGAAAGCTGCCAGCGCCACCAGACGGCACAATCGCCTTTCATCTTTCCTTACCTCAACCAGAAATTACTTCCTTCCTTGTGTCTGTACAGCCATAGGCAGACTGTATCACTAGCTCTGCTTCCACTATGGAGCCATTCTAGAAACCCCTCACTGAAATCCCTCAAACTCTAAACCAAAGTGACCAACAGATCTTGCCATCTCTAACTCTGCCTATTTTGCCAACTCCCTCATTGTTCACGGCTCTCACCTCCGAACATTTATCCCAAACTGTTCAGATCCAACTCTTACTACCACAGGCCTTAACCAATGTGCAAATCATTACTTCCATTTCATTTCCAAATAATAGAACCGATGGTGCTAGATGTTTAAATTTCTACTGTCGATCGCTGACCAAGTAGCCAGAACAATCCTTGGTGGGACCACCGAGCCGTGAGCTCCTATTGTTGAAACCTGTGATGATATCAGACACTTCCGGCATGGTAGACTAGGTGAAGGAAAAAGTGGAAGCCAGTCGAGTAAGTGATCCTCACCTCTTACCATGGTTTCCAGTGATTCTGTTCCAACCTTGGCCCCCCAATTCACATCTACTCAATTAGCCTCTCATCCGGAGTGAGGCTTGTGCCTTAATTGGAATGAATGGGTCACATTGAGTCATCAATGTTAGACCCCACAATTTTTATGTGTGATGGTTGGGGAACACAGTCATTGCCCTCCGAGAATCACAAGTTCAAAGTCTTAAATTTACAGTGCAATAGGATTCACATCTCCACAAGCCAGATCCTAGATGCAAAATCAATTCCTCCGTTGCAGGATCAAATTGATTGGTGTACTTATGGTTCACCTCAATTTATTGGTGTGGCGTTTGGAGCATTCTGGTTGCAAGGTGAAGATCTCTAGTGCTAGTTCTCTTCTCCATTTAGAATAGGCATGTTAGAGGAACATTTGGGAGGAGCTTTTGAAGTGGACCTTGCAAATAAATATTTGGGAGATGGTACTCTTCGGAGTTGTTGTGTTTAGGACAAACTCTGCTTCAAGATCAATCCTGACTTAATGGCTGGCATGTTTTCCTTACCTGCCATGTCAGATAATGCTATAATAGAAATTGTTGGTGTGGAGCAGTTTTCAAACTGCTCAGGTCTCAGTCTGTTTGATCTGGGGGTCTCTTGAGGATGGTTAACAAATCACACCATAGCCTACTTGATCAAGATGGGTTTGTTGGCATGAGATCCTCCAGAGCAATCGCTATACTTCGGCTTTAGGGCTATAGTTGCACTCCATTGGTTTTTCAGAACCTTATAAGGGGGTTTAGATCATTTGTATGGACAGCTATTTCCTACCAACTGAAAGACGTGCTTAATGTAGCTCTCTTGGGATAGTCATAACTTTTTATTCTTCTGGTCACAAAATATTCTAATCTTCAGAATCTACTTTGTCGACTCCAAGCTCTTCATGGCAAGTGACTGTCCCAACTGGTTCTTTAACTCTTTGATCCGAGCACTGTTGTGTTCGACGATCAACATGTCGTTCACGTAAAGGAGATGGATGAAAAAGTCGTCCTCGAAAAATCTCTGTATAAATACACAATGGTCAAAAGTGATCTTTTTGTATCCTTGGCAAACCATGACAGATTTAAATTTCTTATACCACTGTCTTGGAGCCTGTTTTAGTTTGTACTTGCTTTTCCTTAGACGATATACTAGCCGTTCCTTCCCTTTGACAGCAAAACCTTCGGGCTGTTCTATATAAATTTTCTCCTCGAGATTACCATGAAGAAACACTGTCCCCAAACATTCAACTGCTCTACCTCCAAATCTAGAACAGTTGCCAAACCAAGTATAACCTTTATTGAGGATATCTTTACCACAGGGGCTAACATCTCATCAAAATCAATGGCCTTTCTCTGATTAAAGCCCTTTACCACCAGCTGTGTCTTATACCTTGGCTGTATAGTATTTTTATCTGTCTTTAAACGGAAGACCCATTTATTCTTTAGAACTCTCTTTCCCTTAGGCAATTTGGCCAAATCAAATGTATAATTTTTATGTAAAGAGATTATTTTATCTTGCATGGCTTCTAGCCATCTCTCATTATTCTCATCCTTTATAACCTCATCAAAATCTTCAAACTCACCTGCATTAGTGAGTAGGACGTACTCACTGGATGACAGGCGGACAGACGGTCTTCTATCTCTCATGGAGTGTCGGATAGGAATCTCCTCAACTTTCTCGATCAGTTTAAGAATGACTTCATTCTCATTTTCATCAGGTGCTGCGTCTGCTTTATTATTCTCCTTGACTACTCTTGGGCCATCGACCTCGTAGTGAAGAAGTACGGGACGGACATCATCAACATTTACCTTGTTCGTCCAACTGATGTCAGATTTGATCTTCATACCAATATCCTCAATTGTTTCACCTTTAACAAAGACTACGTCCCTTGGCCGTACAAGCTTTTTCTTAATTGGGTCAAAAAGTATGTACCCAAGTTTATCTTCCCTATAACCCAAAAAGATGCATTATTTCATTTTTGGTTCAAGTTTAGTCCTCTCATCCTTTGGGATATGAACAAAGGTCTTACTCCCAAACACCTGAAGATGGTCATAAGACAGCTCCTTTTCAGACCAAATCTTTTCTGGCACTTCACTATTCAAAGGTCTATTGGGAGACCTATTTATGACATAGGCCGCTGTCATGAAAGTTTCTACTCAGAAGGATCCAGAAAGTTTTGCTTTAGAGAGTAAGCACCTGACCCTTTCCAAGAGTATGCGGTTTATTTGCTCGGCCACTCTATGCAATCGTGGCATCTTTGGTGGCACCTTTTGATGCTGAATACCATATTTTCGGTAATAAGCATCAAATGCTCCAACGCACTTGCCATCATTGTCACTTCGGACTATCTTTGGCTTCTTTCCCGTCTGTCATTTCACCAGAGTATGAAAATACTTAAAGGTTCGAGGACTTGATCCTTGATTTTAAGTGGATAAATCCATAACTTTCTCGAACAGTCATCAATAAACGACACGAATTATTGAGCCCCACCAAAATAACTTTTTTTTAAATAACCTACACACATCAGTGTGAACTAGGTCAAATAGTTCTGCCTTCATAGAGGACGAGTCACCATGGAACGAGACCCTTTGTTGCTTTCCAACAATGCAGTGAGGACAAGTCCTCGGTCCATTTTCCTTCATTCTCAAAATAAGGCCCTTTTTGGCCAAATGATATAATCCCTTTATACTCATGTGGCCCAACCGACGGTGCCACAAGTCCGGGGACTCCTCACTACTCATTGCATTTACATCTACACCCATAGTAGACATCTTCATTATATATAGGCCGGATCTCTTCCTTCCACGAGCAACAACGAGAGACCCTCTGGTTAACTTTTATTCTCCTTCACAGAAGGTATTGTAATAACCTTCATCATCTAACCAGCCAGATAAAATTATATTCAGCTAGATACCAGGGACATATTCTACATCTTTTAACGATAACGTTGTCCCATTATTGGTGACTAGCAACACGTTACCTCTACCAACAATTGGGGACGTTCTTTCATTTTTTATCATTATTACTCCAAAATCTCTCACAGTATAAGAAGTGAACATCCCATTTTGGATGTGGCGTGCAGAGAAGCACCCATATCTATCACCCAGTAAGACTCATGATCCATCATGCTCATCATGTTGTCCATTTCACAGGTTAACAAGAGATCTTCTCCTGTAACTACTAAGACCCAGGCCTTTTCTTCTTTTCGTCCCTTTTCTACTTTATTCTTCCTTTCAGTATTCTCACACTTTTACTTGTAGTAGTATTTCTTGATATGACGGTTCTTCCCATATTGATGACACTCAATGTTTTAAAACTTTGAGCAGGATTTACTGTGACCCTTTTCACCATACTTTAGGCCACGCTCCTTACTTGTTCCCCGTGACTTAGTCAAGAGCACCTTGGAGTGGGAAGAAGTGGAGGTCCCTTGACATTGCCTTACCTCATTCATGAGCAACGACGCAATGACCTTTTTTAATTTAAACGTGTCCTTTCCAAACAATAAGGTTGTTACAATGTGATCGTACGAGGTTGGCAAAGAAGTCAGCAATACTAACGCCTTGTCCTCCTCTTTGATCTTCGCATCAATGGTCGACATCTGTGTTACGATCCTATTAAACTCATTCAGGTGCTTTTCAAAGCTTCTCCATTCTGATAGACGCAGTCCATAAAACTGCTTCTCAATATGCAGCATTGTTGTCAAGGATTTGGACTTATACCTACTTTTAAACTTCTCCTAGACCACAACCGGGTCTGACAAGCTAAGGACCTCCTACAGCATGTTATCTGCTAGACACAATTTGATGGTACAATTTGCAAGATTCCTCTTGTCTTACCATTTCTCATCGGTCAGATTCTTCGACTTCTCATTCTTCTTTCTCGACGCTTTCACCGTTCCTTCTCGAGTTAAAATATTCTTCACTCTTTTTTTCCAAAGGGTAAACTAATATTACCAATTGAACTACTCCACACTAAACGACAAGTTTTTTAAAGACGATGCCATTTAATCGCAAGCACTTAACCAAGGCTCTGATACCACTTGAAAGAAAAAATGATATTCGATCAGTAAATTAGGAACAAATAGCAATGAAAAGGAATAAGGAAGAAGAAGTACATCGAGATTTTAGGTCAAAAATCTTCTAAAATAAGGAAAAAATTATTGGACACTTAGTCCACAATAAATTTTATGATATGAATTTGGTTACAAAACCATACAGCTATACAAGCCCTTTAGGAGAAAATTGAAGAATAAAGTACGAGAGCACAAATAATTTCACATTTTGTTTTTCACTTACTACTCTTCTCTTCTCACTTTTCTCTCTCCTACCACCCATATATTTCCTGAACTCAATATATATACATATACAAACTATTTGAATAACCGCTAACTTAGCATGGTGGTTGAGCGTACAAGCAGCCATTTGGCGCACATACAACTCTTCCATGGCTCTGCAGTGGCTCTACAAATCATCGTGCTCTGTAGAGACGATGTCCACTCTGCAGAGATTGCACATATTCTCTAGAGATCACGTGTGCCCTATCAATCTTCTGAGATGGCACCTATGGGCCATACTGCCTCTCTTGTGGATGGTCAAGCCTCTATTGACCAACTTCTTCTCACAGCCGATCAACAATTCTTTAGAGATCACGCATATCCAATCAATCTTTTGAGTTAGCACCCATGGGCCATACTGCTTCTCTTGTTGATGGTCAAGCCTCCATTGACCGATTTCTCTTCACAGCAAGTCAACATCTCGTTGACCGATTTCTCTTTAGAGATCACGCATATCCAATCAATCTTTTGAGTTGGCACCCATGGGCCATACTACTTCTCTTGTTGATGATCAAGCCTCCATTGACCGATTTCTCTTCACAGCCAGTCAACATCTCGTTGACCGGTTGGGCATCTTTCTTTAGCCTTTCCTGCACAAGTGACAAATCTGCCTTCATGTATTCATCAGAGTCCTCGCGCTTAAGTGTTTCTCATAAGTCCTTAGAATTATGCTGTGTAGATTCCTCAATTGCTCAGCGAACATGTCCGTGGACCATAGCCGCACAAAGTTCTCATCCTCAATCTGAGTCATCGGACATAAGCTAAGTCCTCGAACCCAAGCATTTTCGTACGGGAGTGACCACAACACTTTAACTCTGTAAAACATAGGATCTGCAATGGCAATTGTTGTGGTTGATGCAATGATTGTTGAAGCAGTTAGATTTGCGAGGACTAAATTTGCTGGAGACCTTCAGTCAATATCTTGGTTAGCCATGGCTTTTGGAGGAGTCTACTGTAGTTTTTTGGGAGGCTATGCACTAAGTAACTTACAGATAGATACAATATTTTCGTTCTTTATTGTACTCCCATCTTTACAGCTTATATCATGTGGTTTTGTTGAGGAGAATCCTGTAAGCACTAAAGTTTTAGTTGAAGTTTTTGATTTGACAAGCTCCCAATTCAAGAACGGAAACAGCAATGCAGTTCATGAATATAATTTCTTAGTTGATAAACCTAAAATTGGCACCTTAAGGAGAAAGAAGAGCTTGAAGAGCAGTGAAAAACCAACAACCATCTCTCAGAGTCAAGGAAAAGATGGCTCTTACTTGTTACAATGGTTCCGGTCACTGAAGATGGCTACACATAGTTTGTTCCATGATTTCAGACAGCCAATTATTTTGAGACCTATGGCTTGGTTTTTCTTGGCACTTATTACCGTTCCCAATCTCTCAACCGTCATGTTCTACTATTAGACCGAGTTATTAAACTTGGCAACAATGAGGTTGTTAATGAGTACAGACGGTGATGCCCATGTCCCTGACAGAGACGACAGCATACCGCTGATACTGGTAGCAAGAGGTGACCATGGGTGGGTTTGTGAGCTCTTCAATGTGCACAGAGCTCGATGCGATGCTAAGAATTCAGAGGAGGAAATCGCTCTTCTACTTGCAAGGAGATCTAGTGGGAGGAGAAGCTACGTTGAACGCGTGATTTTGGACAAGTTTTCACTAAAATTGGCAACATATCACCAAGCTCATCTCTCGTTCAACATTGATAATAAGGTTGTTTTGATGACGACGGTAATGTTACCAGCCTTCTCGATATCCCCTCGAATGCACCTCATGTCCAGGCCACTACTACTCGTAGGAGTACTGAGGTTTTCCAAATTTCCCAGAAATTTCATGATTATATTTAAATTTTATTTTCTATTTTTTATGTTATTTTCCTCTAGTTTGTTAGGGTTGTTATGTCTGATTAGTTTTTTCCTTCTGTTATTTTGTCATTCTGTTATTGGTTGGTTATGGGCCACGGCTACCAACTCATTATAAGCTATAGCGGATAACTATGGAAGGGAAGGAAAGTAATATTTTGCTCCTGTCTACTTCTCTCTCGATTCTCCCTGTTCTCTCTAGTTCTCTCTGTCTCTCGTTCCCTTCATCTGGACTTCGGTCTTTTTTCCTCTCTGCTTCTCCCTGCATCTCGGCCAACTACATACCACGGCTTTGCTGTTTTTCTCCTTCTTTTCTCTATTTTTCCTCTATTTTCTTCATCTGCTAAACTCCCCTTACCGTCTACTTCTCCGATATCGTCTATTATCATCGTTCGCAGATGCTGAAGCTGATCGTACATGCATTAGGGTAGCACTACTCCTTCACAGGTAAATATGGCCAACCTCAATGGTTTTCAGAAAAAAAGAGAAATATTACCAGAGAGTGCATATTTTGAAATTAATTGGTCACTCCACCCACCCAGAGTGGCTGAAGACATTTTTTAATGGCATTTAGAGAGGGTATTTGTATTAGAAATAGCGCCTTCTATTAGCCAATCATATTGGTTGCAATTTTGGAGACCAATACGTCACTTGTTCAACAACTATTCAAGAAAGAGTTTGGTTAATGAGATTTCTTGTTAATTTAGAAACTATCAATGATGCTTTAAATTCAGTGATGATTTATTGCTATAGTATGACAACTCTTACCTATGCCAATAATGCTAAGTATCATGAAGGAATAGAACTTATAAATATATGATATCACTATATACAATATACAATTGTACGTAAAGAGGTTATCTTAAAATATATTTTTACGAGTCACATAGTTGTAGAATCCTTAACTAAACATATAGCAAGCGATGCTTCTGCAGCGCATATGAGAAGTCTACGATTATGTAACTTATAAATTTATAATTTCATTTTTTATCGATTACAAAAATTATCATTTAAGATATTATTTAATAAATGTAAAGTTGTTTATCAATTAAACTCACATTTACCATATATTTAGTACTTTAGAAGTATGTTAACAAGCTTAGCTTAGTTTATTTACAGGAGAGATTGCCTTTAGTGCTCAGTCAACGGGCATATACAAGACATTGTATCCTTTGCTACTTATGAGTCAAGTAGGAATGTTGTTTATAATTATTGCGACAGTAAAAGCTAAGATAGGGTGTACAAATCATACATAGATGCCCCAAAATACATGTAGCTTATAATTAGCCGAATTTGAGATTTCTTGTTAGTATCTAATAATGGCAAGCAGAATGAGGACTACAGTTAGGTGTTTGGGTAGTAACTAGGCTAAGATATATATTGTATTTTGAGTTAATATAGACATTCTTATTAAGGAATCATAATATAGTGTATATTTTATATTACATATGTTTATTTAACTAATTTAAAAGTGAGTACAGAGCTTTGTTTCCTTGATGTGTCAGTCTTATGAGTTATTGAATGACATAATTTATGTAATTTGTTGACTTTTGGCAATGTAATAAAATTTAGGTATTAATGTTTGTTATTCTAGTATATTGCCTATAATCGTAAATAATTTGATCCAAAAGGACATTGATGGGAAAGTGGTTCAACAAAAGTTTAGTGGTGTAAGGGTGAAGGAAAAACTATTTGTATATATTTGTGATTGGATTTACTATTGACGGGTTATGAATTTATATAATGACACAATTGTAAATAAATCATAATAAGATTACAATGATCAAATACGGTTTAGTATAATATTAGCATGATCAAATACGGTTTAGTATGATCAAATACGGTTTAAGGCACAATAAGATATTTTAGTATTGTTGCTATATTGGTCTTTGTTAAAAAAGATTTAGTATAATATTAGCATTTTCATATA
>JAODPA010067210.1:0-10649 GCA_025585075.1 Nepenthes mirabilis
AATATAATTTTTTTTATAATTAATGGGTACTGGATACCCAAGGTCCAATACTAAGATCCGTTTCCACAAAGTGGGTCCACGTCCCCAAATGGCCCAAAAGAGCCCATGCGGCCCAAGAGGCTAATGTGGCTGAGAAGGCCCAAGAGGCCCAAAGGTCCGAGAACGTGTCTCACAAAAAGCGTTTAGGACGGACGAGGACGCCAACTCAGGGATAACGTCCTTAAAGGCACGTGCGTCCTACACCACGCAACCTACCCAGTAAATGACGGCTTCAGGTGCATGCCTGATGTGATGTCTCGTAGAGTTAATCCGTGTGCACGCAATCTTCCTGACACGGTAGAGGGATTTGCAGAGTTCGTAGCAGAGCTTTTTGCACATGCCAACCTTCAAGTGGCAGCTCCATGCAGAGGATTTCAATCACTATATAAGCATTTATTCTGTACCTACTAGGGGATCAGAAATTGAAGAACTCTAAACTCTTGCATTCACGAGCCAGGAGAGAGAAAGAACAGAAAAACTATGTTGTGTTATAGAGAGGGCTCGTGTTGTAAGAGTAACTCCTTAGAGTTTCCATACACTAAGTCATCAACCTCTTGTACTTGAGCTCCCACATAGTAAAAGCAATTCTTGGACTAAAAGTTTTGTAGTTTTTCCCTCTCGTTCAATAGAGGGCTTTCCACGTAAGAATATCATGTACCATACTCTCTCTTCTTTTCCCTATCGCGTACTCACTATTTGGTGTTACTGTCGGATCCTTGTCCTTATCACAGTAAGAATCTGAGGATGCAACATTTGGCGTCGTCTGTGGAAACCGATAAAAAGCTAGGTTAACACGTCTTTTAAGAAACTGAAAACTGAAAGAATGGTGAACACGAGAGGACAAACCAATGCACCTGTCAAATAAGCAGGCTCATGCGGCAACGACCTTGCTCCCTAACCAGAATAAAGGATCATCCTAATCCTTATGTGCGGGCGTTAGTACTGAGAATGGACGACGTGACCAAGGCCATCCAGAGCCTTTGTTCGAAGGTGGACGCGCGGTTGAAGCCAATGCCCCCCAAGGCTTCTCAAACTGTAACGTCCCAGAAGAAAGGAAAGGGGAAGAAATGCCCCTCCAAGCAAGCCGCTCAGTATGAGGACCCGGGGATACAGGTTGCCTCAAGCAGTAAATCCCCATTGCGCCTTCAAGGGTACTTAGGTCCTCGGATATAGGAGAAAAGCCTAGAGAGGCGAAACCCTCGCTGTATTGCAACAGCAAGGAGCACGGCATTCAGGATGCGGCTCCTCGTGAAGAAGTCTTGGAGGTAGTAGCCGTCCAGGGCAGCAAATTGCACAAGACCCCTACGAGTTGAGGAATTTCCTTAATGAGAAGAAGATGGCGACTTCATCCCATGCGCAGGAAAAGCTGGAAATAGTCTTCCAGCGAGTTTTCAGCGAAAACAACGGGGGAGTGGCCGTGGACCTGCGTTAGTCCTCGCTTACAATGGAGATTCGGACGAGGCCACTCCCCCTAATATGCCAAACCTTGACGTGCACGATGGAAACGCTGACCCTATGGATTATTTGGACCACTTCCACGAGCATCTGAACCTACAAGGTTTGGATGAGATGACGATATGTCAGTACTTTCTGTTGACACTCAAGGGAGACGCGAGGATGTGGTTCTATGGCCTGCCAGCTAATTCTATACGATTATTCAGCAAGCTGGAAGGCAGTTTCCTCTCGCAGTTTGCCTCTAGCAGGAGGATTGAGAAGTAACCCCAGCACCTTGCTCATATGAAGCAAGGAGCCAGGGAGAGCCTGAGAGGGTTCTTGGGTTGGTTTATTGCGGAGGTCAAACAAATCCTAAAGCTGGCGAACGAGGTAAAACTGAATACTTTCCTATCCACGCTGAAAGGAGGAGCTTTTTTCAAGCACCTCATTCATAAAGGACTTCAAACATTCGCAGAAACCGAAATCGTCGCTCAGCGTACATAGCGGTCGAAGAAGCCAACAATGCGAAAAGGCTCGTCTAGGTGAAAAACTTCCCCTCGAGACCAGTGGAGGGAAAGAGAAAGCACGAAGACCGATAAGGCTGTCGAGTGCCCAAGAAGCAACACAAGTCCGAGCATAACGTTCATAGGGAGTGCGAACTCTTGAACCTGACCCCATTGAACAACTCATGTACCAACATCCTGATGCAGATTAGAGATAAAACATTTTTGAAATGGCCCAAGGTGTTGAAGAACCTAGAAGGTGGTGACTAGTCTAAATACTATCACTACTATTGCGGTAGAGGGCACGGTACCAAGGAGTGTAGGATACTGTAGAAGGAGATTGAAGAGCTCATAAAGAGAGGCTACCTCAACCGTTTCCTACAAATACTCGGGTAAGTTTTCGGAATAGTAAGGGATGATGAGGCTAACCCGCCGAGGAACAAGGTGGCCGCGAGAGTCGTATACATGATATCGACTCGCTCGGCCTGAGGAGGCACTCGAGAGGATCCAGCGGCAAAGAAGAAGAAACCTAGGGTAAAGTTTAGGGATGAGGTCATTAGTTTTTATAACGAAGATATGACCCATGTAACATCCCCTCATTTTGACCCTTTGGCTGTAACTGCACTCGTTTCGGATAAAATTTTAGACTACTAGATGAAATGAGTGTTCGTTGATAATAAAAGTTCAAGAAATTTGCTTTATCTTTATACATTTTCTAAATTAGGACTCCAGAAAAATCAATTGACGGCAACTAAAGGACCCATTTATGGACTGGACAATGAGCCAATACAGGTACAGGGAGTCGTCCAGCTCAAGGTCCCGCTAGGGACTTATCTGATGACAGCAACCAAAACCCTTTCCTTCTTGGTAGTAGACCTTTCGTCAGTCTACACTGCTATCCTCAGATGACCTTGCCTAGCCACCTTTAGAGTCATGACCTCAATCCTACACCTGAAGATGAAGTTTTTGACGCCGTACGGGATTGGGGAGGTCCTCGAAGATCAAGCTACCCGACGGACATGCTATCTGTCTCAAGTCATGCAGACACCATTTCCTTAGCCCATTGAAGACTTAGACTTCCGTAATGAAACAACATTATAACAGGTCGAATTTGGAGACGCAATCGACCGAGTCTTTTTGGATCCTAGAAACCCCAAGAAGTATGTCTAGATAGGGAGTTCGCTACCTCAACCCTTCTGAGACCAGTTCATCAGTTTCCTACAAAAGAACTTGGACGTCTTTGCTTGGTCACCAAGTGACATGTCGGGAATATCGACTGAAATAATGGTCTATAAATTGGACTTAGATCCTAGTCATAAGCCCATCAGGCAAAAAAGAAAAAACTATTCAGTGAAAAAGTTGGTGGCTATCCGAGAAGAGGTAAAGAAGCCTCTGAACGCGGGGTTCATAAAGGAAGTGCTCTATCCAGACTGGCTATCTAACGTTGTAATGGTCAAAAAGAATAATAAAAAATAAAGAATGTGCGTGGACTTCACAGATGTCAATAGAGCATGCCCAAAGGACAGCTTCCTACTTCCGAGGATCGATCCACTAGTAGACTTGACGTCTAGGTATGAGCTTCTAAGTTTTATGGACGCGTACTTAGGTTACAACCAAATAAAGATGAGTCTCGAAGATGAGGAGCGCACGTCATTCATGACCGACCAAAGAACATACTGTTACAAAATCATACCCTTCGGCCTCAAGAATGCTAGTGTAACTTATTAGAGGCTCGTAAATAAAATATTTGAAGGCCAGATCGGAAGGAGAGTGGAGGTCTACATGGACGACATGCTCGTTAAAAGTAAAATAACTGGCCAGCACATCCAAGATCTGGACGAGACCTTCAACGTCCTAAGAGAGTACTAGATGAAGCTCAACTCAACCAAGTGTACATTCGGAGTGACATCTAGGAAGTTCTTAGGTTACATTATTTTACACCGAGGGATTGAAGCGAATCTGGAAAAGATCAAGGCCATCCTTGACATGAAGTCCCCTCGAACCATTTGAGAAGTCTAGAAGCTTACTGGGATGCTAATAGCGCTGTCATGCTTCTTGGCCGGATTGGCTGAGAAGCACTTGCTGTTCTTCAAAGCCCTAAGAAGGACGAAGACCAACGATTTTCAATGGACAGTTGACTGCGAAGAAGCCTTTCGAGGACTCAAGGGGTACCTCTTGAACCCTCTCTGTTGACTTCTTTCTAAACAGGCGAGGAGTTATACTTATACCCAATAGTGTCTGACGAAGCCTTGAGCTCAGCATTGATCAGTCAGCAAAACGATAGGCAATGGCCTATGTATTACATTAGCAAGATGTTGGTCAACGCTGAGACAATGTATTCTCATGCAAAAAAGATGGCTCTGGCACTCGTGTATTCCTCCTGGAAGTTGAGACCATACTTTCAGGCACACAAAGTGGTTGTCTTGACCGACCAGTCCTTGAGAGCGATTATACAGAAGTTAGAAATGACGGGATGGTTAGTCAAGTGGGAAATTGAGTTTGGTAAGTTCAATGTAGAGTTTCGTTTGAGGCCTGCCTTAAAAGGTTAGACCTTAGCGGACTTTGTTCTTGAAACCACGACCCCAACTTAGGACTCCTCGGACACTTGTGATGCTGAAGAACCACACAGCCCAACAATTTGGACTTTGCATGTGGACAGCTCATCAATGAAAGATGGTTGTTGAGCTGGCATTTTACTCAGGACACCTGAAAGGTCAGAGATAAAGTACTATATGGTCCTTGGGTTCCCAACAACCAATAATGTCACGGAGTACAAGGTCCTACTTGCCGGACTTCGGTTAGCAAAGGAGTGATTGGCTAGGGACTTGGTTATTTATAGTGACTCTGAGTTAGTTGTCAACCAAATTTGAGAAAATTTCAAAGCAAATAGCCCACAGTTGTCCAAGCACATCTCAAAGGTCCGAGAACTTATGTTAGCCTTTGAGAAGGTCGAGATAGTCCACATCTCGCGGGAAGAGAATACAAAGGCTGACCATCTTACAAAAACAGTAGCCTCTGGAGACCTAGAGTAATATACTCGAGGAATGTGTGAGGTCCTTAACAAACCTAGTGTGGAAGATCTCGAGATAGAATTGATGTAGATATCCGAGGCTAGTAATTGGATGACCCCCTATCTAAGGTACTTGTCTAAGGGGACATTGCTTGAAGACGCAGAAGAAGCCAGGAAGGTGAAGAAGATGGCAGGGTGGTATACTATCATAAACGACCAATTGTATCGCTGAGGATTCTCAACCCCTTACCTGAGGTATCTAACTCCAGAAAAGGCTAATTACGCTCTCGGAGAGGTGCACCTTGGAATTTACAGATCTCACTTTAGGGGTAAGAACCTACCATTGAAGCCAATAAGGTAAGGATACTACTGGTCAACCATGAAGTACGATGCCATGGATTTCATGCAAAAGTGTGAGAACTGCCAAGTCCATGGCAATCTTACCCACCAGCCGCATGCAGAGCTCAGAGCTCTACAATCACCTTGACCCTTCATGCAATGAGGGCTGGATATATTTGGGCCGTTGCTAATAGAATCCGGACAAAAAAAGTTTTTAATCGTTTGAATTGATTATTTCACAAAGTGGGTTGAGGCCTCACCACTGGCTTGCATAACTGAGCGGAACACAACAGATTTCGTCCGATAGAACATTGTGTGTAGGTTTGGGATCCCAAAATGCATTGTGATTGATAATGGGACCCAATTCACTGGAAAGAAGTTCACCAAGTATTGTACCAATCTAAGGATAAGGCTAGTGCGTACGTCAGTCGCGTACCCGGAATGAAACAATCAAATGGAGGTCACGAACCGTACAATACTATATGGAGTGAAAACAAAGCTAGAGCACGCTGGGGCTCCTGGGCCAACGAGCTGCCATCCATACTATGGTCATACAAGACAACTTCGAGGGAGCCAACATGAGAAACTCCTTTTAGCCTATGTTACGGGGTCGTGGCCATCATCCCAATGGAAATTGGGCTGCAAACCCTCCGAGTGGAAAGTTTTGATCCACCCAATAATGTATAGAAATTTTGGAAAAACCTTGACCTCATTAAGGAAATTCGAGACGCAGTAAGACTACGGACAACGGTTTACCAGCAGGGGGTCACCCGAAATTACAATAAGAAGGTAAAAGCGTGCCAGTTTGAAGTAGGAAACTTAAGGTTGAGAAGCATTGAGGCCACCGGTAAAAATACCGGTCGAAATAAATTCTCCCCAAGTTGGGAGGGGCCGTTCATGGTCTCATCCATCCTCCAAAACGGGGCGTACAGGTTGTGCACTTAGGAGGGGAGGCTTGTCCCACGGACATGGAATGCCACACACCTCAAGAAATATTAGCGATAAGCGTGTACAATACACAGTATAATAATTGTACCATCTCATGTGCTTGTATCATATTTCGTTAATAAAATAACAGCTTTGACTTAATTATTGTTTTGCATACAACTAATTACTTGCACACCATCTCATAAAATAATAAGACCTAGGCTGTCTCTAAGTCAAATGGATAGGATTCCTTTCACTTACTACTAAAACTCAGTTCCATACTGAGCGGCTCAAGAGGTCGTACTTAAAACTCGGCTACGTCCGAGCGGCTCATGAGGTTGTACTTAAAACTTAGCTACGTCCGAGTGGCCCAGGAGGCCGTAACTAAACCTCGACTATGTCCGAGCAGCCTGAGAGGTCGAACCGAAAACTTGGCCACGATACTAACTGACCCTAGAGGTTGAATTTAAAACTTAGGGAGCTTAAACAGTTAGCATGTGAAGACCCTTGAGGTAGTATTATCAGTCTAAGATAGTCTATAGGTTCGGACACTCGACTCAAAAGGGACAAAGCTTCCTAAGAGTCTAAGTCTAGAAAAAGAACTACACATGCACAAGACAATCTAGAGAAAGGATTGCAACCATAAAAGTGAATCTTATTTACACTTTAAGTTTACAGTGCGTACAATAAATATGTAAAAAAAAAAAGAAAAAAAAACTCTACAAATTTACAAATAGCCCTCAGAAGGTTTTGGCTAAGAAGAAATCCATTGCTGCTGTTGCTGTCCCCGTGGTCTACAAGGCCCTACTTGCTCCGGAGATCCCGGCTACCCAAAAGGTCGAGGTCCACTTAATGGCCTAGCCGAGAAGGGCTAGGAAACACCCTTCTTGGGAGACCATACAAGTTCTCCGAGCATGTGGCACTAGCATTTTGACGATCAAATACGGCCGTTGCAAACTGAGGATGCATCAACCTCATCACCCAGCGGCACAAGTTGATATCGTCTCAGTACTTGCCCTCCAGTGCCGGTGCTATGTCTACGGCCCTGACTGAAATCCTCAACACCTCTTCCAGCTGTAAGTTCCTATTTTGGAGAAGCCCGTACTGAACCTACTGAAGCCTCAATGTATCCTCAAGGGAGGAAATTTTTCTCTTGGCCTCAGCAAGCTCAGCCTCCAAGCATTTGTTGGCTTCTCCAGTGGTTTTGAAGAACTCTAATTCTAAACTAGTCTGGGCGACACCACCAATGAGCCACCTAAGGTTCCCAACCAGCTCTTGGAACTATAAAGGAAAACCAAATCGTTAAAGTAGGAGTGGAAGGAAACAAGAAGCTAAAAGGTTGGGGAAGGACAGAAGGATACCTGAGAGACTAGAGAACCATTGGCTGAGCTCTCCACTCTAGGGGTTTCGAACTCCTGTGGCTCAGTAGTAGACACCACAGAAACCTTAACTCTGGTCTCGGACGTAGGGGCACCTCTATCAAGATCAAGAATTGAGGGCTCAACAATTTCGAAAGGCTCTGCAACCCCAGTCTTAGCCTAATTAGCACTTGGAGCCCCAGCAACGTCCTCGGCCAAGTTCTCCTCTCGGACCTCAAGTGGAATCATCATTGAGCTCTAAATTTGGATTTCAAGGCATGGGGGTTCTATAGTCACAGCAATCTCTTCGACCTTAGCAGTTTCAGAGTATATCATCGCAATTATCACCATTGCGTCATCGACCTAAGTCACCTCAGCCTCCCCTGCAGCCTGCTTCTCAACGATGTCCTCGGAAAGATTGTCCATCCAGTCCGAGACCTCACTAGTAAAAATAGAGGAGATATCAGGCATGGGCTTGCAGAGAGGAGGAGCCACTAGTGACTCCATGTTCAAGTCCGCGGCCTCAGAAGGCTGCTCGGGAGGCCTCACAACTGCTGATGGCCTAATGTCACCAGCTCCTCGAATTGACACCTTTCTCCTGAGCACGCGCTCAATGATAGTCTGGTCATCACCAGATGAGGAACTCTCCATAGGAGCTGTGGGACGCTTGGAGGAGGACTTGGTTTGTTGACTTTTTCTCGGGTGCTTGGACGGTTCCTCTATCCTCAGACTCTTCTGCGTGGTTTTTTTCTTCTTCTTCCTCTTATCCGGGCGGTCAGTAAGGGCACCAGAGTTCCCGAACTGAGGCCCCCACTTGGCTTTAGCCAAGTTCTCGGACCACAACCACTTATTCTCTTTATTTTCATGTAACTTGAGAAGGTCGGACTATACGAGAGCTACAATATCCTTCACCAATGCCCTCTCCTCAGGCGTGGTGTCTTGGTAGTACTTGGGGTCGACATTTCCCAATCATTGGAGATATCCAAAATACGGTGAACTGCCAAGAAAAGAACTTATCTTTCCACATTTTGGTGGAATAGGGATTGCCACCACTCAGTGCCGTAAACTCAAGATGCGGAGTAATGACAACCTAATCTTGGCCGTGCATGAACCTCAGTATCACCTTCACAGCTAAGGACTCAAAGGTCTGGTGATGGCAACGAGCAAAGACGCAGAGAGACACAAGATACCTCATGAGATCCCTCAAGATGCGGTATAAATCTAATGGCATGTTAAAGCGAAGCCCACATTTGAGTTGGATTGTGTAAACGGTGATGAAGCCGTCTGGTGGACTGTAGGCCCTCTCATGGGGCTATGGTACCAGTATTTCCAATTTAGAAGGGATGTAGTACCTAGCACGAATAGCGTCGAGGTCAGAAATCATGAGGGTGGAAGCAATGTCTACAATGCCAAGAGCCATCGAAATATGAAGAAAGGAGAAAGATGAACAGTGCACAAAAGGGGGTCACAGAGAGTGTTTCTGAAGACTTGGAAAGTTTTTCAAAGCCAAATGGGGGCAGGTAAACGGCAGAAAGGCAAGCGTTTGTTTTTAAGGGTTTCAAAATTCAAAATGCCCAATTACCCTTGTCACGTGTCAATCTCACGTACGCTGCCAGAGATAGTGGGCTTTACGTTTCTGAGGCAACATCCACCACATTAAATGCGTATTCAATGCGCTTTAATGGCCTAAGTGGTGGTGCACACCAAGTTCTCGGACTCAAAGGGAGTTCTCGAACATGCCTTCATCAAAGCCTTTGGTTTCGGGGATATTTTTGGATCTCAAAAAAATACGCAAAGACGGCTATCACTTGGAAATGCCCAACAGTGCCTAAAATCCAAAAATTCCTCCGACGTTCTAGCCAGGCCATTGACTTTAAAATTTTTTGGACATTTTGCCCAAACTAAGAGCCTTAGAGTGCTCTCGGACATTTTAGTCCTCACATCTCTGACTCCTATTTCCAGCCATGTCTGCGGACAAGGCAACTGTTTTGTGAATAGTGATCAGCTGATGGAGCGCATCAGCATCTTGGACTTGAAGAAGATCTCCGGATAGTCGTATCAGACCAATTATCTGAAGAAGTCCTCGAGCTGTTTGATCAAATCATTGGTCTCACAAAAGCATCCCCGGAGTTCTTACTCTCAGCGATGTCCTCTGATATTTACTAGAGAGAAGGACGTGGACTTGCATCTGAAGGAGGATGTGTTCGCGTAACGCTTGAGACATTTCTGCTGACATTGAACATGCCAAAAGGTTGAGATTCTTGAATCTCTTAGTATGGAGAGCTAGTGATGGGTAGTGGGTACCCAAGGTCCAAGACTAAGATATGTTTCCACAAAGTCGGTCCATGTCCCTAAATGGCCCAAAAGAGCCCACGTGGCCTAAGAGACTTATGCGGCTAAGAAGGCCCAAGAGGCCCAAAGGCCCGAGGACGTGTCTCACAGAAAGCATTCAGGACGGACGAGGACGCTAACTCAGGGATGACGTCCTTAAAGGCACGCGCATCCTGCACCACACAACCTGCCCAGTGAATGACGGTTTTAGGCGCATGCATGATGTGACGTCTCGCAGAGTTAACCCGCGTGCACGCAATCTTCTTGACACAACAGAGTGTATTTGTAGAGTTAGTAGCAGAGCTTTCTGCAACATCCACCTCCACATGGCAGCCACATACAGAGGATTTCAATCACTATATAAGTATTCACTCTATACCTACCAGGGGATCAAAGTTTGAAGAACTCTAAACTCTTGCAATCACAGGCCAGGAGAGAGAAAGAATAGAAAAACCATGTTGTGTTATAGAGAGGGGTCGTGTTGTAAGAATAACTCCTTAGAGTTTCCATACCCTAAGTCCTCAGCCTCTTGTACTCGAGCTCCCATATAGTAAAAGTAATTATCGGACTAAAAGTCCCGTGGTTTTTCCCTCTCGTTCAGTGGAGGGCTTTTCACGTAAAAAAATCACGTGCCATACTCTTTCTTCTTTTCCCTTCCGTGTACTCACTATTTTGTATTGCTGTTGGATTCTCATTCCTATCAGAGTA
>JAODPA010067211.1:0-10648 GCA_025585075.1 Nepenthes mirabilis
AGCTGAATGTTTAAGATGGCTGAAGCAGAATTTTGGAGTTTTGTCTATTTTCGTTTTGGGAAAACTTGTATTATTGATTCCGCTGCTTATGATTGTTAGAATGTTTCCGTGATACTTTGGGATTTATGAAATTATAAATCTTTAGAATGTATCCCAGGTTTTGAATGAAGAAAAGAAAAGAAAAGAAAAATTTTTATGTTCACCTTTCTATCTTTTATCTATTTGTAAGGACTTTGGAAATTGACGACGGCTTTTGTTGGTAATAAAAGTTGGGTCGTCACAGCGTAGGGTGTGCTTCAGGTGGCCCTCCCCTGGATTTGGAGCTCAAGCAGTGCCTTGAGTGCCCCTTGGGTGCCCCTCAAGTGCCATGCTACTAGAATTGACGCTCAAGTGCAACTCGAGCAAGGGTTAGGTGCGCGTTAGGCTTGCAGCGAGCCAACTTTGCGCATGGCCATTCAGGACTTGTTTTGACCCTTTTAACCTAATATTTTACATCCTTTGACCCTAATTTTGATTATATTAGTTTAATAAATTATGATTATCATAATTTAAAACTTAAATCTTATTTACGGATTAACATTTCAAGGTTACAATGTCGATTCCTGATTTTGCTAATTTCAGGTCTTTGAACTCTTCAATCCAATTTCTCCCATATCCTTTGACCGCGATTCATTTATATTAATTTAGTTACTCCTAATTACTATATTTTGAAAACTGATACCTTATAATTTTCCCCCATTGATAGAAATTCCGTCCTTAAAATTTAGCAAACCTCAAAATTTCCCAATCAGGGGTTATCTTTCCAGATTTCTTCTTAACATTTCCAAGTCACTTCCTCAGTTAAATGACTTTTTCCTTGAAAACCTTAACTATTTAAATTGTCCTAACTCTTAATATCTAATGCATTATATCTAAACTCTAAATTGAAACTTTATCATAAGGCAGAATCCTAATCTTCCACAATAGCTTAACCCGACCACATACTTACTTCCACAATCATCGATACATGGGAGACTTCATGATAGTCTACCAAATTCGAAAGCAACCCACTTTTATTGGCCATCTCTCTAACTTAATACAAAATCTCAAACGGACCAATAAACTTTTACTTTAATTTATCCTACGCCTTGAAAATAATCATTCACTTTGAATTTCAAACTGAACATTAAAATATATAGGCCCACACACTTTGCTACGTAACTCTGATTGATCATTTATTAGCACACTAAAAATTCTCTTACAACTCATATTCATTGATTCATATCGGACACTTAGGTTACATAGCAACTATAAACCTAAGAAAAATTTCAAAGATATCGATACATCAAGGCGAAACCCATAATCCTCATATTACAATCAACTTAGAAAACACAATCAAAGTAATTACCCCAAAAATTTTGGCACAATTTCAGATCATCACCAAAGCCTTAAAACTAGAATACTCAATAGACTTATCATCTCGTTGGCATACTGACAAGCTAACTTATTCCTTGAACACATGATCCAATTCGACAAGAAATGGGCAACCTTATCAGCTAATTCATAAATACCCATATTGTAAATCCGATCATTCTCTTTAAGCCTCAATCATATCCTGAGATCTATTGAAGTTATGGGCCCACACATACTTTCACTATGCTATTCTGATTAATCATTTATTTTCAGTATCATAGTCATTGACCTAAAAAAATCTCAATAGTAAAATCTATAATCCCCAAATTACAAATAACTTGAAAACACAATTGGATACATAGACTTCAAATTCAAAATATAATACATAAACTAAAGCATCCCAAAGTTAAAAATTAAATTTACATTCCACCACATTCAGTGCTACCTTTGAATTCTACACCTTAACTGCAAATGCCTTACCTGAAATTGTAGACTTTAGGGCCATCGGCTTCTTAGAATTGGGACAATTCTTAATCAGATGGCTTTGTTGACCATATTTAAAATAGGCTCCAGTTAATTTATAATAGGACTTTCCTGGATACACTTTTCCGCAATAAGAACGAGTGGTTGTGACTGCTTGTGGACCTAGCATTGTCTGAGCTTCGTTGCTATCCTTTCCCTTGTCTACCAACTTATCTTTCTTAGCAGGTCCTTCCACTCCCAAAATAAATCTTGCCCCCAACTCTCCTCGATTTGCTACTCTCTTCTTAAAATATTCCTCCTCCCTAAGCTCCTTGATATCAACACTCGATCTAATACCTCCCTATAGGTTCATAACTTTAATGTCAATAGTTTCTTTTTAATTTCACACCTCAAATCCTACTGAAATCTCCTTGCCTTCCTCACTTCCTCATCCACCATATAAGGTACATAACGTGACAACTTAGTAAATTTTACGTCATACTCCACTACCGTATGATCCCCCTACCTTACCGAATAAACTCTTCCTCCATCTATTCCCAAAGTCTGTCGGGAAAATATTTGTTCATAAGGTCCTCTTCAAACATGTCCCAAGAAGTTTCATCTTCGAGCACACCTAAAGCTCTCTTCTTCATTGCCCACCAATGATCAGCCTCATCTTCTAGCCGATAAGAAACAAATAATACTTTATCTCTTTCGGGATATCAAATGACTAAAAATAACTCTCTGAGCCTATGGATCCAACTTTCTACTTTTAGTAGATCGGGCTCCCCCAATAACTCAAGCACACGTTCATTTGTGAAATGATTATAAGTAGTTGTCTCAGGATTTTTAAGAGTTACGACAGAAGCCAAAGCTGGAGCTGGAGCTAAATTACATTGCCCCATAGCCCCATAGCCTCCTTCTAAAAATATTCAGATACTCCACCTCTCGATCCTACAGATGGCCACCATCACGCGTAGTTCTTCATCTAGGTACCATTGCTAATACTCTCTCTAAAATAAGAATAATTCAGATCAGATTACAATTTTACTTGAATACTAACAAGGACACTATACACTATACTGTCAAATATAACTAACTGATCCTAATTTAGTCCAAACTTAAGTTAATTAACTTAATTAATACACCAACAAGGATAACTAGGACAATTTGATCTAATTTAATCATCCTACGCCTTCATCTATTTATTCAATTTATCTTACTCTAATCTAAACTTTCACATATGATCCAAATCAAGCCTAAGACATCTCCTTCTCTGATACCACTTGTGATGAACAATATTATAACCGAGATCCAGTAAGGTCCTGCCTATAAAATGTCTGTTAAACTAAATACAAACCTATACTATTCACCTATACAAATATATAAATACCATAACAACAAACACACAGGATCCAAAAGTTACAATATATTCGTTGATCCAACATCGTATCTCCAAACACAACGTCGGCATAAGGAGATGCCATTAGGGACCTAAATGTAAATTATAATAACCTATGAAAGTATATAAATTTATCCATGCACAGCAAAAACTAAACTCATTAGAATAATATTAATAAAACAAAAACACATCTACATGTCCATCCAGCATATGCATAAGCCCTCCACACATATGCATAAAACCACAAAAATATCCTCCAAGCCTAGCTTAATCCACAAACTCTACTCCTCCTCTTCGGGTACAAGCTCGTGCTCATCTGAATGTAAGAAAATAGTAAGGAGTGAGCCAAATACTCAGTAAAGCACAATATATAACAAGGACAATGGATTATACTTTAAAACAAATTGAAAAAATAGGATAGGATCATAATACAGATACAAAAACGTAAAACATGATCAAAAATATTTTCGGAATATATTTAACTTTCATATCTTGTTTTTGATGTCCTTTGGATACAGATTTTACATTGAAATTTCTTATTTTACTTTTAAGTCTTTTTGTTCTAAAACATGCAGAAACTTCACTCAATTTAGGGATCAGAGCTAGTATTCCTTATCAACTAATAGAGCAGACATTGAGAAAAAAGACTATGTTCACTCCATACAATCGAAAGGTTTTATACCTCTAATTAGAGGCCAGAACATACAGAGTCCATCACATAAACCCTCATAGCAGGGCATTTTTCTCGATACCACTATAATATCTTAAGGCTTATTAAGAAATACTGTCCTCTAAAATACAAATCCTTGATCCAATTTTATGATCACTTTACATAATTCAAATTGAAAATTCTGTACAAATATACGGATACATAGAACAAGTAACAGATAACGGATACGATTCAACAAATAATAGTTACTGACAAAGGTTAACAAATAACGGATATAGATGACAAATATCAGTACTGACAGTGGATAATAAATAATAGATACAGATGACAGATATCAATACTAACAAGGCTAACAAATTATAGAGTTTCTAATTTTTTGTTGCAGATCCAAATTTTATATTCTTACAGAGACAGATGCATATTTCATATACTTGGGATACAAATATATAATTTCATATTCTAACAAATATAGATACATATTCGATATTCTTACGAACTTATTCGGATACATATTTTCATATTCTTGTAAACCTAAATTTTCACATGACTTTAAATACATGTATAAGTTAGCTTAAAGTTTAGAAAAATTAGAAAATTCTTACCATGTTGAGCCAAACAAAATATTATAGCTTTAGGACAACAAATTCCTTCACAAAATACATCCCACATAATTTTTAAAACATACAAAATATCATATACAAGATACATGTAAATAAACACCAAATAATTAAGATAAAAACATTTACAAAGCTAGGGTTCTAATTTTCTAAAGCCAAATCAAACAAAAATTCCAAAATAAATGGGAAAAAATGACCGAGTGCGAGATTAGGATTTTCACGTAATATAATACCGCATAAAACTGCCAAATCAAATACCAAATCGATAAATAAGCACGCTCAAGACATGGAATTTACAAAATATAAATTTAGACGACCATTTGAACAAAAATATTCAGAGAGAACAGAACAAAATGTGTAACATGAGAAAGAAAAGTATATAAGTGCACTTGCCTCGACCCGATTTATAACTTTTTTAACTAGCTCCAGGACAAAAACAAACCCGAGAGCTCAATCTCCACTTCTCTCTCTTCTCCACGGCGCCCCTTTCCCTCCTCTCTCTATTTTTCTTGTGAAAATGACAAAAAAAAAATAGGATGCACAGCCTTTAATAGGCGAACTAGTGCTCAAGCGCACGTTAGGCGCGCTTTGGGCACCCCTCCCATTGATTCAGCACTCAAGCAGTGCCTTGAGCGCCTCTCTGGTTCCATGCTACTAGAATCAATCCTCAAGTGGGGCTCGAGTGTGGGTCGGGTTTGGGTCAGGCCTGCAATGAGCTAGCTTCACGCACACGTCGTCTGAGACTCATCTCGGCCTTTTTAATCCAATATTGCATATTTTTGGACCCTAATTTTGATTATATTAACTTAATAAATCGTTATTATTATTTAAAACTTGAATCTTATTTACAAATTAACATTTCAAGGTTACAACGCCAGTTCCTGATTTTGCCAATTTTGGATCTTTGGGCTCTTCAATCCAATTTCTTCTATATTCTTTGACCTTGATTTATTTATATTAACTTAGTTACTCCTAATTTCTATATTTTAAAAACCGACACATTACAGATTGGCTGGCAAGATTATACATTAATGAGTAGTCAGATTGCACAGTGAGCTAGCTATTATTGTGCCTGACCGAGTCTGAGGTTTATCTCTAAATTTTAAAAAAACTTGCATCGAGAATTGGGGACTGATCTAAAATTTAGTACAATTTATCATCCTCAAATGGATGGACAATCAAAGTGAACGATTTAAATTTTGGACGATATGTTAAGGCCTTTGATTCTGGAGATGAAAGACAATTGGGATAATTATCATTCTTTAGCAGAATTTACATATAATAACAACTATCAAGCCAATATTAGTATGGCTCTATTTGAGACCTTATATGGAAGGAAATGTCATTCCCCAATTCATTGGGAGGAGACTAGCAATTGGAGACTTTTGGGACCGAAGGTCATTCAAGACACACTCGATAAGATTCGTCTAATTCATGACTGGTTGAAAGTTGGTCAGAGTCGAAAAAAGAGCTATGCGGATAGGAGATCGGAGCTGAGTTTCAATATTGGAGACTATATATTTTTAAAGATATCTCCATTGAAATGAATCTCAAGTTTTGGGATTTAAGGAAAATTGAAATCAATGTTTATTGGACCGTTCGATATTTTAGATAAAATCGGTGAAGTAGCATATAGATTGGCCCTACTGCCGAATTTGGGAGATATTCATAATATATTCTTTGCGTTAATGCTACGAAAATATGTGTGTGATCCAACATACATCACTGAATATGAGCCATTGAGAATAAATAAGGACTTGACGTATATTAAGGAATTGGCTTTGATTTTGAGTAGAAGAGATCATGTGTTTCAGAAGAAGGTAATTCCATTGGTCAAAATCTTATACAAGAACCATTTTTATGAAGAGGCTACGCGGGAAAGAGAAGATGAGATCCAGGATAAGTATCCATACTTGTTTCATTGACAAGATACTTAGCATTTTGAAGATGAAATTTTTATAATGATAGGAGAAATATAATGCCCAAGCTTAAATTTTATTATAATATTGATTAATTAAATTAATATAATTAAAATTAAGATCAAATGATAAAAAAAATTAGCTCAAAAGTCAAATTTAGTTTGGATTATATCAAGTAAAAGGATGCCTGATTGGCGCCCAATGCGTGCCCATGCGTGGGATGGCAAAGTGATCACACATGAGGGACACCTGATCGGTGCCTAAGCACGTACTGACAGAATGCTTACACTCAATACACGCCCGATGGATGCTCGAACGTGTATAGGTAGAATGCCCATGCTCGAGGTGCGTCCAAGGCAACACTCGTTTGCCATAGCATTTAACCGTGGCACCTGACACGCGCCCAACCAGTGCTCAAGTGCCACTTCAATATAAATAGAGCATTCGTCTAATTTTCTATCATTTCTCAACAAATTTTGAGAGAAAAGAGAGAAGGAGATGAAGAGAAGAGTGGGAAGGAGATGAAGAGAAGAGAAGAAGCTAAATAAACTCAACTCAAGTGAATCCGAGCTAAAATTTTAGTAATTTGGAGCCAAGACAAGTACATTCCAAGTCTTTCTTCTCTTGTTGCTATTCTTTCTCTAATTCTCTAAATATTTCTTATTTTAAATATTCATACATAACATAATTTTAAAATTATGATAATTATGTTTGGCATGCACGTGAAATTTTACTGATTTATCTGCAATTATGCATGAATTTCATGTTCAAGTATATTTATATAAATTGCTTTGCATGTTTTGAAATTTAGTGAACTCATCTACAATTGTTGATTTTTTACACAATTACTAAATTTTTTCAAACTTCCATTCTAATTTAACATTCCATGTTTTAAATCGTATCATAGCTAAATTTTTACAAGTAATATAAGTGTTATGTAATAAAGATTTACGGTATTTTCGAAAACATGGAAAACATGTAATAAAGATCGGCTGATTCCAATCGTTTGCTTCGTTGCTCCTCGTCGGAGCCGGCCATGGCCGGCCTCCTAGGGGCTCCTCCTGGACCTCCATAGGGTTCCGCTCCACCCCCTCTACCTGTTCTTCCTTCAGAGCCAGTCGGCTCGCCTCCTTCATCCGATTCTGCTCTGAGCCCGGGTGTTCTCCCTCTTTCTTCTTCTTCTTCCTTGTCTGCTGAGGGCGGTCTCAGCCCCTCTAAATCCGAGAAATTGCCGTCTACTTCTTCTTTGCTTGTTGGATGTGCCACACCTAAGTCCAATACTGCTTCCCATCCACCCTCAGACCCTCTGCCGATTCCTTCCCAGTCGCCCTTTGATTTGAATGAGTCTTTAGCGGAAGTGAATGGCTCCGTTGACGGGTTCGGCCTCCCTCCAGGTAAGGGCCTGTCGTCCTCTTTGCCAAAATCCCCTGTTTCCTCGTCTAATATTATTAAGGGGGATTTTTTTGGGGTTTGTTCAGAGCTCAAATCCCCCCCCCCCCCAAGGAGGTTGATGGCGACACTGCCATTATCTATGCTCCATCTGAAGTTATTAATCAAGGAAAATTAGTTTGGGGCTCTATTTTAGTTGGCCATTTCCTAGATTCCCCACCTCATTTCCTTGCTGTGAAAGCCATCACTAGGAGAATATGGGTGCGGTTCGGGATTGCTCACATTGCCGGCAATGCTGCTGGTTTTTTCTTCTTTCGTTTCTCAAACTTGGAGCTGATGGAGAAATGTCTATTGGCTGGCCCGTGGATGATTGCTAGTAAGGCCATCTTCCTCAAGAAATGGCTTCCTGGTATGCACCTGTCCAAGGAGGAACACAAAGTGTTCCCCATCTAGATCAGACTTTCAAATGTGCCGACTGAATTCTAGACTCCTACGGGTCTTAGCTGGATAGCCAGTACTGTTGGGAAGCCTATACAGCTTGATCCAAAGACAGCCTGTATGGAATCTGTTGCAAGTGCTAAAGTTTGTGTTGAAGTGGGAGTGGATGACCCCCTTCCTACACGCATTGTTCTGCAGTCATGTTCCGACTCCCAAATTGTGACTGATGTGGAATATAGCTGGAAGCCCATTCATTGTGGTGGCTGTAATTTGCTGGGACATGATGAATCTAGATGCAAATCTAAGCGAGTTTACAAACCTACTGGAAGGATTCTTCCCAATCTTTTCACCTCATCTTCTCCTACTACTGGACTGGATAAGAGGGATCTTTGTAAGCTTCCTGTCTCCTTATCTGGCATTTCGACTGTTAATCCCTGCAGCTCTGCCAATCCCTTTGCTCTCCTTCAAGTTGATGCTGAGTCTTCGGGCTCTGATATGGTCGACTACTCTGATTTGGAGGTGCAGAGATTGCACACTCACGTGGATGGCCTAATTTCTCGTAAGGGTGATGCTACACTGGGCACTGGGGAGAGTTCTACTGCGCAAGTAGGTCCTTCCTGGCAGCTTGATCGAGAAACTGGTCATGGTTATGGTGATGCGACCCATGTGGTTCAGTCCATTCTGGAAGATGGAGGCCTTGCAACTGCTCTGGAATCCTCGCCAGATAATTCCCATCAGCACATTGGTCACCTGAGTGGAGAATGTGCTGCTCACGGCTCAGAGGCGGCCAGGTTGATGGGTGTTGATGCAGGCGAGGATCCTGAAAATCTTTCCTGCATGCATCAGTATGAAGTTGCCCCCAATTTGGCGTCTTGCCCTGTAGGCAGGAAAAGAGTAGGTATGGTGTCTGTAAATACAATGCCCTCTTCAGCCCCCTGTGCATGCTTCCCACAGGGAAGTTTGGGCGTGGATGGATATCATACTTCTTGTCATTATAATGTCCCGTATGCAGAAATTGTGAAGCGCGGTTCTGTTGAAATTAGATCTACGTGTGAAGGCTTGGTGGTCAACCAACATATTACTGATTAGGATCGCTTGGATGCGCTGGCGCTACCATGCCGTCACCAGGAGGCAGCTGGCACTGCTTCCTCTGGTTTTACCAGCTCTGGTGCAGAGGTAGCGCACCATGACTCGATTGTCCCACCTTTTGAAGAAGTGGAATCGAAGATGGCTAAGATTAAGGCCCGGATTGCTACTAGGGAGGCATCGCCAAATTCTGCCAGTCGGATTGCATCTCATGTTGAGCGTTTGCATAGGAAACCGGTGGAGCTAAAAGCACAGCGTTGCCTGACTCTATCCCCAACGCAAATGCCTTACTGCCCACAGGCAGCTCATGGATATGTTCCTGAAGAAGCTCCTACGGGGTATGAGGCGGCTGATCTGAAAATGAAATTTCGTGATGACGCTAAACCCCCCACCTACTTTCAAGGGCCTTCTCTCGAGTTAAATGAGGACGTGCTTTTTGCTAAGCAAGTAGTAATTGAAAAGTTCCCAAAGGCCCGGCGTCGACGGAAACCCGCCTCTAAGCATCCAAAGGGCTTGATTGCCAAACCTGCTTGATACTATATGATTAGCTGGTTCCAGGTATGTCGTTTGGTGGCAGTATGCTCTACCTTGTTGTCCTGCTTGCTAAACCTGCCTATTTCTCCATGAAAGGGAGAGGTATAGCTGTAGAACAATGCTGAGGTGTCTAGATTGAGTAGTCGGTAACGAACCGAGATGCCAATGGGCATGGTGCTGCTATAGATAGATAGCTTTCTGGGTTGCTAAGCCCAACGGATAGGACCCGAGTTACCAAACTGTCGAAGTGCTGATGTGGGTAGGCCCCGTGACTGTCTTTGGCCGGGATGTCTGCAAGGCTATGTTTGTTTCTATTAAATGACCGAGTTGATGCCAAAGGATCGAGAGTTGGATTGAGGAGTCGGGTAAGTTTTGAGTTGCATTTGGTTGGTTCTCCTTTGGGCTGAATGGTTGTGCTACAGTGAAGACCGGGGTCTTCAACTGCCTTCATCCGTGGTTCTTCCCGTGATGCTAATGGGGCGAGTTGCCCTTGTTGAGGGAGCCGGTTAAGATCCGAGATGCTTATGGGCGTGTGTGTTTCCAAATGCAGAGGTGTTGATGTTGATTTAGTTTTATTTTTTATTTCCTAAGTTATCAACCTTCTATGCCTGATTATTGTTTTGATGACTTGTATCATGTTTGTTTCAGGGTTTGCCATTATTACTATACTCTACCTCTAAGTCGGCAAAACACTTGGATTAGAACATAGGCGTTGTAATTTATTTTTCTATTTTAATGT
>JAODPA010067212.1:0-10648 GCA_025585075.1 Nepenthes mirabilis
AATGATTTTTATTTAGACCCATGATGGGTAGACCCATAGCCTATCATTGACTATCATTGACTGCCTAAAGTCCAGAAAAGTCCAGACGCGCATTAGACGGTCAACGCTATCATTGACTGCCCGGCGTGCCAAACAAACAACCAACGCGCTCCTTCAAGACGGTTAATATTTCTATTGACTGGAAGTACTATAGTAGCAGGTTGCAAAAAGACGTTAAACCTAATACGGGCCAGGTCCAATTTGGCAGGCATTCCGTATACGACAAATAACAATCCTATCCCTGATTTTACGCTTTTCTTAAAGTTGATCTCCTCCAAAAAGGTATCAACAGATTCAATGCCCTCCCCACGATGAAGGTGCCAGATTCTCTCTTCTTACCAACAATGGAGTCCAACGGTCACAAAAATACAAAAGGAGGACAAATAATCTGAAGATCCGTTACCCACTCAGAAAGCAAACAATCCCATCAAATCATGCTAGTCAACCCTACCAACTCAAAGAAGGCCGCCCAACACCAGGTAAGGGATCATGCCATCCTAACCAAGGAAGTTCGCACTCTCCACCGTCTATATAAGCCCAGAGTCTCCACTATGGAGGGACAGGCTTTTTGATACAATCTGAATCACGAACGCAAACGTAAAATACAATGCAGTGCTTGAGCATACTTTCTCTTAATCGCTCACCTTCCAATCCTACTCCAAGCCTCTAGATTACAGAGATTTCTCCCGCTCCCTGAGAACCATCCTCCAAAGCTTCCATACTTTCAGGACGTAGCTTCCACTCATTCCTTACGAACATCGAGTCGGAAACCATACTCTTAATGAGTCACGGGAATGTCTCTACATCTACAGGCCAACACTCCCACCAACCTCATTCTCTCTCTCTCTTTTACTTACCAGTTCACCTTCTAAAGTTTGAAAGCTTGTTACTGACTTGAGCGTCGGAGTATTTTTGGTGGGGCAATATTCCACCGGCACCTGACCTCTTGTTTATTGTAGTGGTGTGTAGGATTCAGACTCGGTGAATGGAGCCGGATCCAATCAACCAGGCGAATTCAACTCTGTTCGAAGTCAGATCCATGTACGCATCATTGGCACCGTCTGTGGGAAGCGCTTACAAAAAGTCGATTTCCAGAAACTCTCTCTGATCAACATTCTTAAACAAAATGGTGAACACAAGGGCGCAAGCAAGCGAGCCAGCCCAAGACGTAGTCTCACCAAATTAGGACCACACCATTGGCGCCGTGGTCAACGGGGTAGCTGGTGGAATCCTGGCATCTTTCTTCCAAAACCTGACATAGCACATACACAATACAGATAGAATACTCAAAATACTCTGTGCCCGCCAGGAGCAAGCACAGTTGGGGGCTGCACCGGCAGTGGCCACAGGACCGGCATCCAGACGAGGAGGCCATAGAAAGAAAGTTTCGAGCCGATGGACCGAAAGGCAAACCAGCGCTCACGCGCCAGTATCCTCACACGCCCAAAGTCGTCTAAGGCGTGAGGAGCGAGAAACCAGCTCTACTCTGGAGGAAAGCCTGGAGCGAAGGAACCCTAGATACTCCCAGATGGAATCTAGGCCCGAAGCTCAAGAGGGAGCCTCCCGAGCCGGAAGATTAGTCAGAGATAGCAGTCGTCCGGCTGCTGGACAAGCCAGGGAGAGAACGGAGTTGAGAGCATACCTCAACTCCAAAAGATCTACTAATACTGTTCCAGCAGATTCGAGGCTGGAGAAGATATGGAACCGTGTCTTCAAAGACGATGAGTGCACGGCCAACATCGATAGATCTCCCTTCATGGCAAAGATCTTGAATCATCCCATGCTGGTGAAGTTTGAAATGCCAGCCCTTGACTCTTACGATGGTAGTGCAAATCCCGTCGATCATCTCGCACACTTCCGCGCCTGTCTGGGTCTACAAGGGTTGGAGGACGTAGCTATGTGTCGCTGTTTTCCCCTCACCTTAAAAGGGGATGCGCACATTTGGTTCCATCAACTCCCCTTAAACTCGATCCAAAGCTTTTAGGAGCTTGTGGATCTTTTCTTGTCTCAGTATGCCTCCAGCCGTAGGAAGGAAAAACAGCAATGACATCTATCGCATATTAAGTAGAAGCATGGAGAGAACTCGTGGAGGTTTCTAGATCGTTTCATGGCAGAAGCCAGGCGAATCCCCAAACTCATGGAAGAAATAAAACTTGGCAGTTTCATTTCGGTGCTGGCGCATGGAGAGTTCTTTAGGCACCTGGCGCATAAGAATCCGCCGACCTTTCAGGAGGCGAAGTCTATAACCAGGGCCTATGCGGCAGTATAGGAGGCTAACAAGGCAAAACGTCCCGACCGGCTTGAACAACCTCGCTCTTTTCCGCCTGAAGGAAAGAAGAAACACAACGGTGGTAATCACTCCCACCAAAAGCACCACAGGATCGGGTCGCCAAAGCGTAAAGACTACGGGCCCATTAGCCTAACGCCCTTGACTGTCACGTGCTCAAATGTCCTCATACAAATCCGTGGAAAAAAATTCCTGAAGTGGCCAAAACCACTTAAGAAGGTGGAGGAAGGAAATCCAGCTAAGTACTGCGATTTCCATCGATCTCCCGGGTACTCAACAGAGGACTGCAAGACCCTTCAGCGGGAGATTGAGGAATTAATCAGAAGGGACCACCTCACTAGGTTCGTTAAATGCCCTAGTCAGAGCTCTGGCAACGCAGGCAGAGAAGGATCAGGGTTCTCTCCACCACGAAATCGGGTCGGGGTAGGAGTGGTCAACATGATCACCACCCAGCTGATCAAGAATCCGGTAGACAACAGGGACCAGAACGCGGGGAGGAGGAAGCAGCGCACTACTGACAACGTCATTAGTTTTAGTGACGATGACCTGACACATATAGTTTCCTTCCATGCAGACCCCTTTGTTGTATTAGCACTCGTTTTCGACGGTAGCATTGAGTACCAGATGAAACGAGTATTTAATGATAATGGAAATTCTCGTGATTTGCTTTATCTCGATACATTTTTTAAACTCGGTTTAAAAAAGAGTCAATTAAAATCTGTAGAAGGCCCTTGTATGGCCTTGACAATGAACCGGTGCCCATTCAAGGGACGATCTGACTAGAAGTCACTTTAGGAACGTACACAAAAATGGCAAGTCGTACACTCACCTTCTTGGTAGTCGACTTGCCCTATGTATACAACGCAATACTAGGCCGGCCATGCCTAACAGCATTCGGGGCCGTCATTTCAATACCACACATTAAAATAAAATTTTCAATGCCATACGGTGTGGGCGAAGTACTGGGTGACCAAGTCACTGGACGGACATGCTACATGTCCCAAATAGCTCCTAACGACAGCACCAAAGCAGTAGGAGAACTTAACCATCGTGACGAGACAACCTTGCAGCAGGTACAGTCTAGTGAGGCAACTGACCTAGTCCCACTGAATCTGGACGATCCAGAAAGGTGCATACAAATCGGCGGCGCACTCATCAGTGCACTACTCGAAGAACTAATCACATTCCTATGACGGAACGCTGACATTTCACATGGACTCCCGCCGACATGCTTGGAATTCCAAATCGGGTAATGGTCCACAAGTTGGGTCTCGACTTAGATTGAAAACTCGTCAGGCAGAAGTGGAGAAATCACTCAATGGAAAAGTTAATCGTCATCCGGGAGGAAGTAAAGAAACTGCTAGATGCTAGATTCATTAGGGAGGTTCAATACCCTGATTGGCTCTCCAACGTAGTCTTGGTAAAGAAGAGCAACGGGAAGTGAAAAATGTGCATCGATTTCATCGACGTGAATAAGGCTTGCCCAAAGGACAGCTTTTCCTTACCCAAGATTGACTTGCTGGTAGACTTAACGTCCGGACATGAGCTGTTGAGTTTCATGGATACCTATTCAGGTTATAATCAGATCCGGATGAGTCTAGAGGACGAAGAGTATACCTCATTCATGACAGACCAGGAAACTTACTATTATAAGGTGATGCCCTTTGGACTAAAGAACGCAGTAGCCACTTACCAGCGGTTGGTAAATAAAATGTTCGAAAAATAGATCGGCCGCAATATAGAAGTCTATGTTGACGACATGCTCGTGAAGAGCAGAATTACAGGCGACCATATCTACGATCTGGCAGAGTCATTTGAGGCGCTCCGCGAGTATCAAATGAAGTAGAATCCGGCTAAGTGTGTCTTCAGGGTAGCCTCGAAAAAATTTCTGGATTTTATCGTCTCCCAACAAGGGATCGAAGCAAACCCAGAGAAGATCAAGGCCCTCGCAGACATGGCTCCCCCACGAAGTGTCAAGGATGTCCAGCGACTGACTGGATAATTGGCAGCCTTGTCCTGCTTCCTAGTGAAGTCTAGTGACAAGTATCATCCATTTTTTAAGGCGCTGAAGGGAACAAAATCAAATGGTTTCCAATGGACTGCAAATTGTCAGGCGGCCTTCAATAAGTTGAAGCAGTACCTAGCTAGCCCATCATTACTAACATTACCCAAGGTCGGCGAAGAGCTGTACCTCTACTTGGCAGTATCGGATGTGTCCCTCAGCTTCGTCCTCATAAGCCAGGACTTTGATACCCAACGACCAGTCTACTATGTGAGTAAAACACTGGCTGGCCCAGAGATGCGCTACCCGTGCGCAGAAAAATTGGCCTTAACCCTCATTAATTCACACGAAAGTTGAGGCCCTACTTTCAGGCGCACTGCATCATAGTTCTCACTGACCAATCACTAAAGAGCATACTCCAGAAGTCTGATATTTTTGGACAGTTAATAAAGTAGGCTATCAAATTGGACGAGTTCGACATTGAGTTTAGACCCAGGCCAGCCATAAAGGCACAGGCTCTAGCCGACTTCATTGTTGAGACCACGACCCCGATTCTCGAAGAGCAGCCCTCAGAGAATGTGGAACAGAGCATGGAGGCTCCAGAATGGGTACTCCACGTGGACGAATCATCCACAAACACGGGCAGTGGAGTAGGAGTGGTCCTCATGACCCCTGACGGGTTTGAGGTGAAATACTCCCTTAGACTCGACTTCCCGGCCACCAATAATGTTGCCGAATACAAAGCCCTGCTAGCTGGTTTAAGATTAGCAAAGGAGTGCTCAACCAAGCGACTGACTGTTTACAGTGACTCCGAACTGATCGTCGACCAGGTTAATAGGAATTTCGAGGTGAACAACCCACATATGGCCAAATACTTGGCCAGAGCAAGGGAGGTCGTTCGCAACTTTGACAACCTAACCTTGGTCCATATTCCCAGAACTGAAAACTAGAAGGCCGATCCGCTGGTAAGAGTAGAACGACCGAAAATCCAGAACAGTACTCGAGGAACATGAGGGAGGTCCTGAGCGCTCCCAGTATAGAGGGACAGGAGGCAATGCAGGTCTCTGAGGCGGAAAACTGGACGACACCCTACCTGAGTTATTTAGCGGATGAAATATTGTCAGAAGACGCAGAAGAGGCCAGGCGGATAAAGAGAACGGCCGGCTGGTACACTATAGTCGACGGGCGGTTGTATCACCGTGGCTACTCGACTCCGTACCTCTGTTGCCTAACCCCAGAAGAGGCAGACTACGTCTTAAGCGAAGTGCACCTTGGGATTTGCAGATCGCACGTGGGCGACAAAAACTTAGCATTCAAAATCATGCGGTAGGGCTACTATTGGCCCTCGATGAAAAAGTATGCACTTGAGTTTGTAAAAAGGTGCGAAAGCTACCAACTTTATGGCAACCTTTGCCACCAGCCATCCGCCAAGCTGAAATCCCTTCAGGCGCCGTGGCCCTTTATTCAATGAGGGTTTGACATTCTTAGCCCATTTTCCGTTGCAACCGGGCAAAGGAAGTTCATCATAACAGGCATCGACTACTTCACAAAGTGAGTCGAGGCCATCTCGCTGGCCAAAATCATAGAACACAATGCACTTAAATTCGTCCGCCAGAACATCATCAGCAGATTTGGCGTTCCACAGGTTATTATGACTGACAATGGAACTCAATTTTCGGGAAAACGCTTCACCGAGTATTGCACCAACCTTGGGGTTAGGCTGGTCCACACTTCGGTGGCATACCCCCAAACGAATGGACAGGTGGAGGTCACGAACTGAACGTTACTCCACAAGCTCAAGACCAAGTTGGAGAACGCAGGGGGCTTCTGGGTAGATGAGGTCGCCCCAATCCTTTGGTCTTATCGAACAACACCAAAGAAACCAATGCGTGAGACACCCTTCAGCCTCTGCTACGGGACTGAAGTGGTGATCCCGGTCAAAATTGAACTCCCAAGTCTTACGGTGGAATCTTTCAATTCGTAGGGTAACTCCCAAAAAATTCGGGAACACCTAGACTTGCTAGAAGAAGCCCGCGATGCCGCTAGAATACGGACTACCGCCTACCAACATTGTGTCACCCGCTACTACAACAAGAAGGTGAAAGCGAGGCAGTTCGATATCGAAGACTTGGTCTTACGAAGCATCGAGGCCACAGGAAAGGTGGCCGGCCGGAATCAGCTCTCCTCGAATTGGGAAGGGCCTTTTTCAGTCTCCGCCGTCCAGCGAACCGGGGCATACAAGCTCCGAAACCAGGACGAAAAATTGGTCTCGCGGACGTGGAACGCGATCCACCTCAAACGCTACTTCCAGTAGGAACCCATCTTGCATAATTATATGTGATCATTCGTGTGCACGATTCAATTAGTAAAATAAGTGTTTCCTTAGCATATTGTATGTGCATATATATGTGGTTTCATTGCAGGTTCGAATCGACCTAGGCTGCCTCTAAGTAAGGAGGGTCTTCATCCTCTCGTTACTAAACCCTTGTCATCCAGGCGGCCCATGAGCGGTCATATTTAAACCATTGTCATCCAGGCGGCCCATGAGCGGTCGTATCTAAACGTTGGTCATCCAGGCGGCCCATGAGTGATCGTATCTAAACCTTGGTCATCCAAATGGCCCATTAGTGGTCAAAAAAATCTTAGGGGGCTAACCCAGCACACGTGACAACCTCCTTCATAAGGAGATAACGTAATTAGCCAACGATGGTCGACGGGAGCAAAACGCTCCACCAAAGCAGGCCGCCCAAGTCTACACCTGAGCAGTGCCACCAAGCTTTACTCACAAGTGAATTCCAAGCCGACTTAACACACGCGATGGCCTAAAAAATGCCTTCAATGCCCCAAAAACAAGGCTGGCTGCCAACTCACAGGAATCCTGCCCAATTGGCCACCTAGAAAGGCAAAGAATCAAAATACAAAGGCAAGAGCATATGACAAATACATGGCTACTTGTATTATTGCTAAATGGAAAGATACATCATTGGATTCAAAAAAAAAAGAGAGATATAAAAAATTACAATCACAAAAAGCTATGAAGGTGGCGGTGGCCCTTGTCTATCTCGAGGCCCTCCCACGAGGCTATTGCGACGCTATGCTAACCGATTCGATAAATTAATAAGATCCACAGGGAAGTCAGGATCAACCAACCGCACAATACACCGGCTAATGTTGATCCCTTCCGACAACCATGCCAGCATTATGCCCTCAACCTCGTGGGGACGGATACGGAGACTCAGGTCGTTCTCTAATGATGCCATTTGCCTAGCAAGTTGATCAAAGTGCCCTTTAGCTCACTCATTCTCCTCCTTCAAACGGGCGACCTCAGCTTTCAAACTCAAGTTTTCGCCTCCATACCTGCCAGAACATACTCCAAGGCAGCCGCGTCCTCACGGTGCTCAGCCCCTAGAGCCACCAGCTTAGCATCGGGTCAGGCGATCTCACTGTCCCTATCAGAGATCACCAAGTCTCTCTGCCTAAATGCCTTAACAACTGCACTCGATACTTTGTCCGCCTGCACAAAAAAGAAAAGGGGGTTAGAAAAGGTAAATCAAAATATAAGGCGAGCAACAGAATCTATACCTCTCAAATTCTTCGTACTGGCCTGTCTGGTCACACCCAATTTTGACGCAAAAGGCGGTGAGCCAGGAAGGGGACCCATGTCAGTAGGGCTGGCGGCGACCTCAGCCATGAACTCCGCCATGGGATCCTTTGGAGTGTCCTCCCTCCTGACTGGTTCCCTGGGAAAGGTGGGGGGCTCCAGAATCTGCTCCAGCTACTCCGTCAGAATTACCACAACAGGCGACCCAACCGACGGCTCCTGCGGCCTAGGCGCCTTGACGGACGGCTCCTGAGTTGACCCCGACGGTGTTGGCTATGCTAGAATAACGCCGGCACTCAACCTGGCCTTATAAGCCTCAAGGGCCAGCTTAACTTCTATCCCAGATGTGGCGCCAACACCCATAAAACGTCCAGCAGAGAGGTAGTCAAGCCCTGAGGACAATGAAGAAGGCGCCATCAAGACCGCCCTCTTTTATCTTAGACTGGGAGGATTTGAATCAGATAGGCGGGAACCAATAATAAAACCCTTCTGCCTCTTCTTTTTCTGCAAGACCTCCGGCTACAAGATTTTTAATTTTTGGACTGGAGACGGAGCCCCCCAGTTGGCCTTCTTTGCCTCCACATGAGAAACCAAGTGGTCTCTCCGGAAGTCTCCTAGATTCTTCTCCACTAGCTTAACTAGCCACTCCAGGGACACTGCCTCTGCCTCCGAAGGCGCCCCCGTATACACCTCACGCACTTGACCCCAATATTTAAGTAAGGGCCAAGACTCTCCCACATTAACAAAAAAGAACCGGTTCTTCCAGTTCTTGAGGGAGTCGTATATGGCGGTGCTAATCTTGAGACCGCCACGGGGGGATAAAGAAATCCACTCCGCTCCCTGATTGATCTTAAAGATCCCCCTCACCATTGACATCGTCAGCAGCCTCAAATATTGACGAAGAAAAATGCAAAGGGAGTACAAGTACCTGACGGCGTTGGCATGAAATTGAGTGATGGAGACCTAAAGTGCCCGAAAAATTGACATCAGCTCGTCAGGGACTGGAAGGCCTCCCCACTCTTCAAATGGGCTTCGTATATGGTCACGAAGCCCGTGGGCGGTAAGAAAGCTCTGTCGTCCCTCCCTGGAACGCGGAAGGCGATCTCTTACGGAATGTTGAACTCAATGTACAGGACTTTCACGTCATTTTCTCTCAAGACGGAGGCGATGTCGGCGACGGAAGCCATGATCAGAAGTAGGGTTTTTCTTCTTCTCAAACGGAATAAGGAAGACGAAGAAACAAGGAAGGCATAGGAAATTCAAAAAGAAACATGCAGGCGGTTTAAAAACCCGTGTGAACACGAAACCGTCTCGAAAACCTGCGCCATTATTATCGCCGCGTGTTGTTTCCCTAAAAGAAGGCTGTCGATCCTCTGTCTCATTAAATACCAGGATCTTGAACGTACCACTTAAAGACGCATGGCACACTTTTCTGATAGAACAGCTAATGACCAACACTTCCTTCTCCAAGTTGCCCGAAAACTGCCCAAGAACGGTCAACAAATCCGGTCAATATTTTGGAAGTACTCAATGCTTCTCTTCAGACGGGCAATGACTCCTCCAGCAAAAATAAGCACATCTCATCATAAACATGTCGGAGGCCAGAATCCTGACCACCAGCATGGGGGGCTAGTGATGGGTAGGCCCATAGCTGGCAAGCCCAATAAGAAAAACGGCTCAAAGTCTCGAAAAACTCAGACGCATGTTAGACGGTCAATACTATCGTTGACCGCCCGACGTACCAAACAAACGGCCAACACGCTCCTTCAAAACAGTCAACATTTCTGTTGACCGAAAGTACTGTAGCAGCAGGCCACAGAAAGACGTTAAACCTAATACAGGATAGGCCCAATTTGGCAGGCGTTTCCGTACATGACAAGCAACGATCCTTTCCCTGATTCCACGCTTTCCTTAAAGTCGATTTCCTCTAAAAAGGTATTAACGAATTCAGCGCCCTTCCCATGAGAAAGGCGCCAGATTCTCTCTCCCTGCCAACAATGGAGTCTAACGGTCACAAAAATACAAAATAAAGGCAGATAATCTGGAGATCCGTTACCCGCTCAGAAAGGAAACGATCCCATCAAATCACGCCAGTCAAGCCTACCAACTCAAAGACGGCCGCCCAACACCAGGTAAGGGATCACACCATCCTAGCCAAGGAAGGTCGTACTCTCCACCGTCTATATAAGCTCAAGACTTTACTCTGGAGGGACAGGCTTTTTGATACGATCTGAATCACGAACGCAAACGTAAAATACAGTGCAGTGCTTGAGCATACTTTCTCTCAATCGCTCACTTTCTAATTCCACTCTAAACCTCCAGATTACAGAGACTTCTCCCGCTCCATGAGAACCGTCCTCCAAAGCTTCCACGCTTTCAGGACGTAGCGTCAACTCGTTCCTTGTGAACATCAAGTCAAAAACCATACTCTCAACGAGTCACGGGAACATCTCTACATCTATAGGCCAACACTCCCACCAATCTCATTCTCTCTCTCTCTCTCTTTTACTTACCAGTTGACCTTCTAAAGTTCGAAGGCTTGTTACTAATTTGAGCGTCGGAGTGTTTTCGTGGACAATATCCCGCCTGCATCTGACCTCTTGTTTATTGTAGTGATGTGTAGGATTCAGACTCGGTGAATGGAGTCGGATCCAATTAACCACACGAATTCGAATCTGTTCGAAGTTAAATCTAGATACGTATCAACCCAAAAAAAAAA
>JAODPA010067213.1:0-10647 GCA_025585075.1 Nepenthes mirabilis
AAAATAAGATAGAAATAAAATTTTAATTTCATCTTATCAAACCGATATATTATAGGATCTGAATTATTATACGGATTAGGAAGCCAAGAACTATCTAATGGATCTGAAGTGAATCTGGTCCCTATATACTTTTAATTTGAATCCTGTGTAACACAATAAAGTACAATTAAAGGATTTGTGGGACTTACTTCTCGACATATTTTCTGCCATTCAAATCAATTATTTTCGTTTTAGAAAAGAAAAGGGAGGGTCAGGTTTAAATATTTGTGAAAATGATTTTTATTTGTGGCGTACGTTTTTATAAAAACATCTTAATGAGAAAGAAAGTTGTGCACTTGAATTGTCTTAAACTTATCTTTAGTTAGACATTGTATGGTTAAGCGTCGTTGTGACAGATCGGATTATTTTCCTCAAATAACCTCCATCAAGTATAATAATAAACTAGTATTCCTAATTAAAATTATTAATTTATATAGAAAATTGGATAGAGTTCCGTTTGTAAATCAAACGTTTACCAAAATATAAATACCTATAAATCAACCCTGCACAATAATTTATAACAATCCACAACAGAACTACAAGTCTCAATCTCAACACACTACACAGGATCTAATCGCTACCTCCACTGAGGTGGCATCGACATTATAACTCCAATATAATGCCAGTGGGGAAGGATGCCAACTAGGAATCTCGACCATGACCACAATGAGAAGGACTTGCAGAAGTATAAAAACCACAATATACAGCGAAAACTGATCCATCATTCATTCACGCTAAATATTATTAACCGTCACCATACATGTTTTATACAGTTTACAAAAGTAGAACCAAAATTTATGTTTCATACACAAAATCAACTAAGTCCCTGTCCCGAGCCCTGCGTGCAATATCGGCCAGTCTATCGCACTTCTATGGCTTACTCTGTCTCGTTAGGTATCAACGTGTTCTCATCTGAAAGACATATAGTAAGAGTGAGCATACAATCCATCAAATAAAATCATACATTATAAACTACAACAATTTAAAGGAAAGACAGTAACTGGGTAGGAGAAACATATAACCTGAATAAAAGGAAGCATGCGATGAGAGGAAACATCCGGGATCACTTGGTTTGCATGTTTGTTCTGGTTACGTTCATTCATTTTTATTACTTTCGTTAATCTTTGTGGACTCAAACTAGTAGGTCGTACTAACCAATGATGTGAGAGGACGAGGAAAGGAATGTGTCACCACACATTTTAAGATCGGCTACATTTTAGGACTGCAATACTCGATTATCGGCTATATTTTAGGCTTGCAGCACTCGGCAATCTCAATCATCCCATATCCCCCAGGGACCAGGGAATTTTTTGTTCTTTCACAGTAGCATCCTAAAGCATACCTTGAACATCACCCGCCCCCAAGAACAGCCGGAGTATTCCTTGGGTTCCAACCGTGATGTACATGGTAAGCTAGAGGGTGCTACCCCTACGAACCATGGTCCTAGTTTTAAAATTAGTCTTAATCCTTTGAAGGGGAATCCATCATTTTTCATATACATTCTCCAACCGAAAAATTACATTCCCAGCACATATCTCCATCCGGGAGACCAAATCTGTCATATTACAATTTGTGGATTCCCTTACATTTACTTGTTCGGTTCCTTTCTTTCATTTGGAGCCTACATCTTTAAACAACCAATAAGTTCAACTCGCAAGAGAGTTTGGTTTTACTTACCTCCGTTGGTCTAACGCCACCTTAGAAGCCTCTGGAATGTATTCCCTTACTCCCGGTGCATAATTACACATTTTCAGAGCTTACAATTTAACACAACATTTAGTCATAAGTTCCATCACAATTGAAGAGAGCTAAAGCATACACATTTACCTTTCAATTTTGGGTGAACAGTGTCAGGCCACTTTTAGAGGGCTCGGATGCCCGAACGGGTCGAATTTCTCAAAATCGGACATCCGGTCAACATATACTTACTTTTGGGATACAGGGATTCATATTTTTAAGTCATTTCAACATATTATGAAGGTAGAAACATGTAATTTTCCCTTTTTGTCTCGAGTAAACAGTAACAGCGCCCCTTTAGAGAGCTCGGACGCCGCAAACTGGTCGAAACGTGCGAGATCGATCATGCGACCAACATATATACACATTTGGGACTTGCGGATTCACATTTTGGGGTCAATTTAACGAAATAAGGTGTAAAAATTAAAAACCCAAATTCTCGTAGGTTAGGGTTTGGCGGTACTCTACCGGCCGGATCAGTGAGTAAATCGGATAATAAATTACACAATTCTTGGTCTTAAGTCACGGGTATTGCATTTTTCATAGTTTGGGTCGGTATCGAGACGAAAATACCCAATGATAACCGATAAATATCAAAAGAGAAAAGTTAGTGAGTATGAGAACACTTGTCAGGACGTGTGTTATCACTTTTATAACTGGCTCCCACGCGAATTTGGACTCTACGCCTTGATCTCCTCCTTTCTATCTCTAAAACAGCCGCTCTTCCTCTCTCTTCCTCTCCAAAATCTTTTGGAAATGAGGGGAAATGAAGAAACGCGAAGCAGGTCACATTTTTATACCCATCGGGGTGCTTAAGCGCCGGGCGAGCGAGCGGCGACCGTGGCCTCGCTGTCGGCCCGCGCTCGAGCACGCACAAGCGCTCAGCGGGTGGGGGAGCTACTTGTTTTTGGCACTCGAGCTGCCTGCTGCTTGCGCCCCTGCTTTTTGCGCTCGAGCAAACAGCAGGCGCGATCTACTGGCAGTGCTTTAGCAGTTCACAACTTGATTTTTCTTCCTATACGTATACTCATTCATTCAATATGCCTAGTATTTATTATTATCACATTGATTTTCTCATATTTATTATATTTTTAAACCCGGAGCCTCATAACTCTCCCCCACTTATAGAAATTTTGTCCCGAAATTTAATGAATCTGAAAACTTGAATAAGTTACATACCTCGGAATAGATGGGGATGCTTTTCCCGAATTTCGTCCTCTCTTTCCCATGTCGCTTTTTCGCCGGAGTGATTCCTCCATGAAACTTTCACGAGAGGAATCGTCTTGGAGCGCAAGATTTGGTCATTGCGGTCGAAGATTTCCACCAATTCCTCTACATAAGCTAAATCCTCAATGATAGTGAAAGGACCATAATTAATCACATGAGATGGATCATATACATACTTCCTTAACATGGAAACATAGAAGACATTGTGCACCTCGGATAAACTCGGTGGCAAGGCTAGGCGGTAAGCCACCTCGCCAACTTGCTCAAGAATCTCAAACGGCCCAATGAAAGGTGCCTTCAGCTTCACTTTAACGCTAAATCTAGAAATCCCCTTCCACATCGAGACCTTAAGGAAAACGAAATCTCCAACCTCGAATTTGAGCTAGGATCTCCTTTGATCAGCATAACTTTTCTGTCGGCTCTGGGTGACTTTCAACTTTTCTACAATCACCGCAATCTTTTCCGAAGTCTCCAGAATAACATCCGGGCCCAACAATCGCCTATCCCGGTCTCCTCCCAATGGATGAAAGATCGACACTTCCAACCATAAAGTGCCTCAAAGAGAGTCATTCTGATACTTGCTTGGAAACTGTTGTTATAAGCGAACTCGGCCGGCGCTAAAAAATCATCCCAATTCCCATGGAACTCCAATTCTGAAGCTCGAAGCATATCCTCTAGTATATGGATCGTTTGCTCAGACTGGCCATCCGTCTGAGGATGATACGCCGTACTAAACTTTAGGTTCGTCCATAACTTTTCATGCAAGCTCTCCCAAAATTTAGAGACAAACCGTGGGTCGCGATCGAACACAATTGATACTGGCATGCCATGCAACCTCACAATCGTGTTGATGTACAACTGTGCCAGACGATCATGGGAGTACATAGTTCGAATGGCTATAAAATGAGCAGATTTTGTCAACCGGTCAACAATGACCCAAATCGCACTATGATTCTTTGCCGTTCTAGGCAATCCTAACACAAAGTCCATCGAGATGTCCTCCCACTTCCAGTTGGGAATGGGTAAGGATTGCAATAATCCAGAAGGCTTTCTCCTCTCAGCCTTCTGCTGCTGACAGACGAGATATCGATTAACGAAAGCCACGATCTCTCTCTGCATGTTTCTCCACCGGAACATCTTCCTCAAATCTTGATGCATCTTATTTATACCAGGGTGAATCATGTACCGAGTCCTGTGTGCCTCATTCATTATTTCTTCCTTTAGTTCCTTAACATTTGGTACACATAGCTGCTCTCAAAATCTCAAAACTTCATTTGCACTCACACTAAAATCAACTCGAGAGTCTTTGCTAAGGTCCCCCACAATATCCATCAGAAATGGGTCACTCTCCTGCCCTTCCTTGATCCTCTGAAGTATCTCGGGCTGTACCTCAAAAAGGATAACATCATCCGGTTACCCTTAGCGTAGCGCTGGATATGGCAAAATTTTAAACAGTCTAGCAACTCCATCTACTTAATCTATGTGGTCGCCACCCAACAGGTTCGGTGACTCAAGGCATCCGTGGCCACAATTGCTTTCCCCGATCGATACTGGATCCCATAATCGTAGTCTTTGAGAAACTCAATCCATCGCCGCTGCCTCGTATTTAGCTCATTCTACGAGAATAAATACTTGAGGCTCTTGTGGTCGGAGTACACCAGGAATTTCTCGCCATATAGATAGTGTCTCCAGATTTTCAAAGCAAAAACCACCACAGCCAACTCTAAGTCATAAGTTGGATAGTTTTTCTCGTGAGTCTTCAACTGTCGAGACCCATAAGCAACTACTCTTCCCCATTACATAAGAACACACCCGAGTCCCACTTTAGATGAATCACAGTATACTTCGAACCCACCAGAATTATCAGGAAGAGTCAGAATTGGGGCAGTTGTCAGCCGATCCTTCAGCTCTTGGAAGATTTTGTCACACTCCTTGGTCCAGACGAAGCTTACTTCCTTCTTTGTCAGATGGGTGAGGGGTAAGGCTATCCGAGAAAAATTCTCCATAAAACGACGATAATAGCTGGCGATCCCCAGAAAACTTCGAACTTCAGACACGGTCGTCGGCTGACTCCAATTGACCACCGCTTTAATTTTCTGCAAGTCCACCAAGATGCCTCCATCAGAAATTATATGGCCTAAGAACATCACCCTGTCAAACCAAAACTCACACTTCTTCAACTTTGCGAACAACTAATATTCCCGAAGAGTCTGCAACACAGTTCTCAGGTGCCCCTTATGCTCGGTGCGATCCTTGGAGTAAATCAGAATATCATTAATGAAAATCACAACAAACTTATTCAAAAATGGCTGGAAGACCTGGTTCATCAGGTCCATAAATACAGCTGGAGTATTAGTCTACCCGAACAGCATCACCAAAAATTCATAGTGACCATACCTCGTTTGGAAAGCCGTCTTTGCAATATCCTTCTACTTAATACGAAGCAGATGATATCCCGACTGAAGGTCAATCTTGGAATAACTAAGGATCCCTGCAATTGGTCAAATAGGTCATCAATCCGCGGTAGAGGATACTTGTTCTTTATTGTAATTTTATTTAACTTACGGTAGTCTATACATAACCTCAATGCCCCATCCTTCTTCTTGACGAATAGGACCGGAGCGCCCCACGGTGACACGCTGGGTCTAATGAAATCCGTATCAAACAAGTCTTGTAGTTGCTGTTTCAACTCCGTTAACTTGACAGGAGCCATGCGGTAAGGGGCCTTCGATATGGGTGTCGATCCCGGCACGAGATCGATCCCAAATTCAATCTCACGATGCGGTGGTAGGGAAGACAACTTGTCCAGAAACACGTTCTCGAATTCACACACCACCGGAATATCCTTTACGGACAATTCCTGACTTTCCACCATACTGACATAAGCCAAAAAGGGTTCGCACCCACTATTTAACAAATGGCGAATTTGTAGAGTATAAATAAAATTAAACAGCTCCACTCTCCGAACTCCCTGAATATAAAAAGGTTCACATTCCGGAATAACAAAGTCCACCCTTTTGTGGAAGCAATCAATAGTGGCGTAATACTTAGACAGTCAATTCATACCCAAGATAATATCAAAATCACGCATATCTAGGAGAATCAAATTAACTTCTAGAAGGCGTCCCTTTACCTCCACAATACACCCTGGAAGAACACATTGGTCACAATAGAGGACCCTGTGAGCGTGGATACAACCAAAGAAAAATCAAGGGTCACAGGGGAGGGTGTAATACAACCAGCTAGTGGAGGAAAAATAAAGGAATGCGTGAATTCAAAATCAAAAAGTACTGAACAAGAAATACTACAAACTGGAAGTATACCTTCCACCACCTCATCGGATACTTTGGCCTCCCTAGCAGACACTGCAAAAGCTTTACCCTGCATCGCTAGCTTCGGAGCCCGAATCCTCGATACCTGAGGGCACTCTCTGGCTCTATGCCCCACTTGACCAGAAGTGAAGCAAGCACCCGTCAACCTGGGATACGGTCTACCCTCATGCATTCTTCCACAATGCTAACACGAACCCACCGAAACTTGAGAAAATAATAAAATCTGGCCACTCCTATGTCCAGAAACTGGCTGCCTCGACTTCTTGTATGGTCTCTCCAAACTAGCCCCAGTACTGACACTTGTCCCATTCTTACAAGCCGACCTCTTTCTGAAAAATTCTTCCTTTGCATGCTCTTGCTCGTAAATTAAAGCTCAATCCAATACATCAGCATAGGTGGCCAATTTAAGGGTCGCCAGTTGCTTGCGGACCATTAAAAACTTCCTAGTCCTCCTTTCTTCATCTTCGACCATGTAGGGAGCAAACCTTGACAACTCCAAGAACTTAGCGTTGTACTCCGCCACCGTCCGGTTCCCCTGCCTTAACTTGAGAAATTCCTCCGCTTTCTGAACACAGAGGCTAGATGAAAAATACTTCTTTAAAAACTTATCCTCAAAAATATTCCAGGTAATCTCAGCCTCCAGTATACTCAACGCTCTTTTTCTCATTTGCCACTAATAATGTGCTTCACCTTCAAGTCGGTAGGACGTAAAACGCACACGATCCTCCGCTGGGCATCTAATCACGACAAATACCCTCTTAAGGCTCTCTAACCACGAATTTTCCTTAAGTGGGTCAGGCTCTCCCGAAAACGCTGGCACTCGCTCCTGAACGAAGTGATCATAGGCAGATGGCTCCGAATTAACTGGAGCCTGAATGGGAGCCGGAGCAGAAACAGGGGCCAGATGTTGCTGCCCCATATTCTCAATGATGTTTGTAAGACGCCCCAACAAATTCAAATACTCTGCCTCTCGATCTCGGGGCTCTCGGGGTGACTCATCCCTTTGCAAACCTCGACATCTAGGTGGCATCGCCAACTTTAGAAATTACCACTGAAAAAGAAACAACAAAGGTTGAGCCAAAGGTTTAACCGTCCTCAATGACATTATTAGATATGATAACACTTATGCAATTAAGGAGAACATTTGAAATGAGGGTACTTAATAATCCTAACTTTTTCATGTTCACCCATTCGGCCTTAACCCATACTATCCTACGCTTCCGCATAAATTCAGATACATCCTAAGGCATTCCCTCTCTGATACCAACTGTGACAGACCAAATTATTTACCTCAAATAACCTCCGTCAAGCATAATAATAAATTAGTATTCCTCGTTAAAATTATTAATTTCTGTAAAAAAAATTGGGTAGAGTTATATTTATAAATCGAGCGTTTGTTAAAATATAAACACCTGTAAATCAACCTTATACAACAATCCACAACAGAATTACAAGTCTCAATACTCAACACGTTACACAGGATCTAATCACCACCTCCACCAAGGTGGCACCGATATTATAACTCCAGTGTAATAGCAGTGGGAAATGATGCCAACTAGAAATCTCGACCATGACCACAATGAGAAGGACCGTGGAAGCATAGAAAACCACAATATACAACAAAAATTGATCCATCATTCATTCACGCTAAACATCATTAATCGTCACCATACATGTTTTATACAGTTTACAAAAGTAGCACCAAAATTCCTATTTCATACACAAAATTAGCTAAGTCCCCGTCCCGAGCCCTGCATTATCGACCGTCTATCACACTTCTATGGCCTACTTTGTCTCATCAGGTATCAACGTGTTCACATCTGAAAGACATATAGTAAGAGTGAGCATACAACCCAATAAATGAAATCATACATCACTAACTACAGTAATTTACAGGAAAGATAGTAACTAGATAGAGAAAACATATAACCTGAATAAAAGGAAGTATGCGAAGGGAGGGAACATCCGGGATCACTTGATTCGCATGTTTGTTCTGGTTACGTTCATTCATTTTCATTACTTTCATTAATCTTTGCGGATCCGAACTAGTAGGTCGTACTAACCAACAATGTGAGAGGACGATGAAAGGAATGTGTCTACCACACATTCTAAGGCCGGCTATATTTTAGGTTTGCAGTACTTGACCGTTGGCTACATTTTAGGTCTACAGCACTCGACCATCGGCTATATTTTAGGCTTACAACACTCGGCAATCTCAATCGCCCCATATCCCCCAGGGACCAGGGAATTCCTTGTTCTTTCACAGTAGCATCCTAAAGCGTACCCTGAACATCACCTGCCCCAGGAACGGCCGGAGTATTCCTTGGGTTCCAACCGTGATGTATATGGTAAGTTAGAGGGTGCTATTCCTATGAACCATGGTCCTAGTTTTAAAATTAGTCTTAATTCTTTGAAGGGGAATCCACCATTTTTCATATACATTCTCCAATCGAAAAATCACATCCCCAGCACATATCTCCATCCGGGAGACCAAATCTGTCATATTACAGTTTGTGGATTCCCTTACATTTATTTGTTCGGTTCCTTTCTTTCATTTGGAGCCTACATCTTTCAACAACCAATAAGTTCAACTCGCAAGAGAGTTTGGTTTTACTTACCTCCGTTAGTCCAACGCCACCTTAGAAGCCTCCGAAACGCATTCCCTTACTCCCGGTGCACAATTATACATTTACAGAGCTTATAATTTGACACAACATTTAGTCATAAGTTCCATCACAATTGAAGAGAGTTAAAGCATACACATTTACCTTTCAATTTCGGGTGAACAGTGTCAGGCCACTTTTAGAGGGCCAGGACGCCGCGAACGAATCGAATCTTGCGGAATCGGACATCCGATCAATATATACTTACTTTTGGGATACAGGGATTCATATTTTAAAGTCATTTCAACATATTCTGAAGGTAGAAACATATAATTTTTCCTTTTTGTCTCGAGTGAACAGTAACAGCGCCCTTTTAGAGGGCCCGGACGCCGCGAACTGATCGAAAAGTGCGAGATCGATCATGCGGCCAACATATATACACATTTGGGACTTGGGGATTCATATTTTGGGGTCAATTTAACGAAATAAGGTACGAAAATGGAAAACTCCCAATTCCCATAGGTTAGGGTTTGGCGGTACTCCACCGGCCGGATCGGTGAGTAAATCGGATAATAAATTACACAATCCTTGGTCTTGAGTCACGGGTATTGCATTTTCCATGGTTTGAGTGGGTATCGAGACGAAAATACCCGATGATAACTGAAAAGTATCAAAAGAGAAAAATTAGTGAGTATGAGAACACTTGTCATGACGTGTGTTATCACTTTTGTAATTAGCTTCCAGGCTGATTTGGACTCTACACCTTGATCTCCTCCTTTCTCTCTCTAAAACCGCCGCTCTTCCTCTCCAAAACCTTTTGGAAATGAGGGGAAACGAAGAAACGCGAAGTAGGTCACGTTTTTATACCCATCGGGGTGCTTAAGCACCGGGCAAGCGAGCGGCGACCGTGGCCTCTCTACCGGCCTGCGCTCGAGCGCGCACAGGCGCTCAATGGGCGGGGGAGCTACTGGTTTTTGGCGCTTGAACTCAGCTCAAACGCGCAACAGGCGCGGCCTGCTACTTGTGCCACTACTTTTTGCGCTCGAGCGCAGAGCAGGCACGATCTGTTGGCAGCGCACCAACAGTCCACAACCTGATTTCTCTGCCGATACACATACTCATTCATCCAATAGGTCTAATATTTATTATTATCACATTAATTTTCTCGTATTTATTATATTTTTAAACCCGAAACCTCATAATCGTGCCCCATTTTCTGTTAAAAAGTAGGGGTTTTTATAAAAATAAATGAGCGAATGATTTTTTCTGCCAACAACTTAAGAAATAGTCAGATAAATAATAAACCGTTCAACTAGCAGTTTCAACTAGCGTTTGAAACCGTTGAATCCAGATAAGAGAATGAAATCGCTTTGGTCGTTAGTGGTGGTTCCATCTTTCTTCAAGAAATAAACTACTCGATAAGACCGACGAGCTCATCCACCGATTTTAGATTATATGGGTCAATTGGGCCTCTATTCTATTATAAGTCAAATTTTTAGACGGACTCTTTCTATTAGATCGTCAACAATTATACCCATCGCAAATGAGTTGTTATAGATATAAAACTGGTAGAAATAATTTTTGGAAATAATTTTTGGATCAATCAAGTTCAACATTGACGTGTAATATTCTTTAATTGATTATGATAATCTCTTTAATTAGACCACCATATTAGGTTTCATTATTGTGTATTTTTAGTTTTTTTAATA
>JAODPA010067214.1:0-21812 GCA_025585075.1 Nepenthes mirabilis
TATATAAATGCAATTTTTTTTATTAAAAAATAGTTACAAATTAAATCTACTTAATAACCAGGACAAATAATAATTTTATTTTCACGGTCTATTCTACCTGGGCCGCAATTAGGAAGTCGTAGGGTAACCGCAGCGACAGCCCTAGAACCCTAGTCAACGGAGGACAGAAATTCAGGTACCAACACCGTTGATTTGTGCATGCCTACGAGATCAGGGAAGTACAAGGACGGGTACATGATCCTTAAAAAAGACCCTACCGTAGGACATGCGGCCCCAAAAGGCTCGCGCCGTGCGCCCGTCCTCCTTTCGTTGGATTGATTGGTGTGGTCGCAGTAGGTGAGGGACCCACCTACTCGTGACCAACGGATATACTTTCAGATATGTTTTCCTTTAAAATAAAAAAATTAAAGTGCCACGTCATCAATCCGGATGAGAACCTCCTTGGAAAGTGTACACCGTCGATAACGTTGTGGAGGTAGCCATGCTAGCCGTCCATTTTCCAGCCCTGATCAGCTAAAGAAGAAATGAAATCGTTCTTATTATTTTCTCCCCTTAAATTCTCGAGTCTCAGTCTCTCTCCCTCTCTCCCCATCTCTATCTTTCTGTTTCTCGCTCTAACCTTCCATGATTTCTTCCCTGACCCTCATAAAGCAGTTATCCCGTTGTGTCCTTTATTAGACCTTCACTAGCTCACTGAATTCCGCTGTTTTGGTGGGTCTCACCTCTAAACGAGCTGTCCCCGCCGTTCTCTCTGTCTCAAGCTTAAACAACTTCAATGGCTGCTGAGGAGGTCAATAACTATCCTTCGCACCCTTCTTATTCTGAGGTAATTAAACGGGTCTCTGTCTCTGTCTCTCTCTCTTTTTCTATCTTCCTCTTATCATTGTATGCATATGGCTTTTTAGTTTTTTTTTTAAAAAAAAAAACGGGTCTTATTTTTTCACTAATCTGGGCACTCTTTTTCCCCTTAACCCCCAGATTCAGATCCAATTGCCCAAAATTTTCTTAGATCTCGTTCTACGTTTTCCTTTTTTTTCCTAATAAATGTTTTTGAATGCGGTTGTTTCCTTGCTTGATATTGGTGATGATGAACTGCGCTCCCCGGCGCAATTTTTAATTTTTGACTCGAAATCTGTGTGTGTATGCATTTTGATTTTACCCGTTTTTGGACCAGATGATTTATTGTGCGCTGGATGCACTGAACGAGAAGCAAGGGTCGAACAGGTCCTCAATATCCGAATACATAGAATCAAAATACCCCCATCTACCATCAAGCCACTCGACTCTGCTAATACATCACCTCTCTAAGATGAAGGAAAACGGAGATCTCATCTTCTTGAAGAACAACTACATGAAGCCCAACCCGAGTCTGATGAAGCGCGGAAGGGGCCGGCCTCCGAAGCCCAAAAGCATCGGACCCCCGCCGGGCCCATCAAGGCCCAGGGGCCGGCCTAGAAAGGATCCTGCTTCAACCCATTCTCCCCAAAAGCAGCGAGTACCTCGTCCGTTGGGTAGTGGGAAGCCCCGTGGCCGGCCCAGGAAGGTGCCCCGGCCCGCTGTGGGGGTAACGGGCCCAGATCTGGATGTCGGTGGGCCTGCAAAGGTTCCTGGGAGCCCAAGGCCCCGGGGTAGGCCTCCCAAAGTGAAGCCCTCTCTAATGGGAGATGAAGTGGGTGCAAATGAGTAGCGGTGGTCGTTCTTCTTGATCGTCTGATGAGATGATGATCACACATCGTTGACATTTAACGTTGGGGTTTTTAGCGTTCGACTAAATCCTACAGATAGTTGGTGTTCGATTTGTGTTGGTGGTGTAGGGCTAGCGTCGGAAATTTGCCTGTGTTGTGTAATTTGGGTTGTAAATTGAGTTGAAGATCTTTCCTTTTCAAGTAGGACATGATGATTTTTTCTCTTTCCTTGCGCCCTTTTCCTTTTATGGTTTGCGCTTTATTCTTGATATAAAGGGCCTTGCTAGATGCGAAAAGTAAAGTTGGTCTCCCTGATCGAAAAAGGTGTTTATTATGAGGCGCCATTGGCATTCAAGCTTGCAAAATTTAAGACAATTTAATGAAATTTTCTGAGTCTTGAAGTGTTTTAAATATTTTAATTTGATTTGAACCATTAATAGGATCTACTGAATTTATGCATAATGAGAGATTTCAACTATTGGATGGTAATTTTTTTAAGAGATCTTAACAACTTACAAACAACAATTTATTTTTCCGGTTGTGCTGCGGACCATTGCAATATTCAAAGTCATGCTTTTGAAATTTAACTGCGTTAGGATTATCTGCGGACCACTACCCTGGCAGTTTGGAATGTTAAAATTATTATACCTAATTTGTTACACCAACTTTATAATTATATTCGTTTAAATTATGAAGATAACATTTTCACAGTTAAGAGAGAGAATTGGACAACTCTCTTACGAGTTGGTTGGCACAGGCAAAAAAGAAACCAAGCAGAAAAAAGTAGGAAGGCCAGCAGAGGGCGGTGCTAAATCTCCTCAACCTGAACCGAGAATCCGCAGCGACAACGTTTTGTCCTGATTGAGCTCTCCTCATCGAAACACTCGTCCTCTTTCAGATATACGTGCTCATGATTCTCTGAGTATGTCGACAGCTCGCTCGACTTGGTTTCCTGGACATTCTTGAGAGAATCAGGATGCTTCTTATCCTCGCTGGAGTCGTGTGAACTAGACATATCATTTGCTCCTGGGGGGTTGGCGTTGCTTTGTGAGGAGTGGCTGACACCATAAGAATCGTTCAATCTTTGCCGGACTACAACGGACGAAAGAAGTTGGTACCACCGTGAGATTGCCCGCTTTTCATCTCTCTTCTTTTCTTCTTCCTCTCTCCTCTCTTCTTCTTCACCATATGCCTGGAACCCGTACCGATTCAATCACAACATTGTAAATAAGGTTGCGTAGAAGATAAGAGTAGCATCTACATATCGTAGAAGTAACACGTTCCTTGTTCCTGACTACTATGAAGTCATCTTAATAGTGAAAGCCATGCTAGTTACAAACTGTTGCAATGAGGTTATTCATCTATATCTTAACAAAATGGCAATAATCCAGCCCAAATTTACCTCCAAAATTGCGTCTTTGAACTCGGAACAGACTACAATGCCTTCGTATACAGGAATTGAACGCCCATTTTGGAAATCAAAACCGACCATTGCAGGTGCAAAATCAATATCAAGCCTCTTTGCAACAGGAACCAACCTCGGTAGCTTCAGGTGCACAGTCCCCGGGGGGAGGCACTTCTCAGACCAGACATCCACTTGACCACGCTCATTCTACATGTTCAAAATTCTTCCCTAATTAGATGAACTGTTGGAAAGGAAAAAGGCAGCAAATCCAATATAACATAACAATCCCAAAGAAAATGGAATAAAAGATGTTTCTTCCAGTACGAAGCATATAGCAAATTAAAGTAGTCCATATGAACACTGTACTTACCAAGCATCAGAAAATATTACATATATTAGAAAACACAAAATGTAGAAACGAAGTCCAAAATCTAGCAGTCCACTGTACTGACACCAAATCTCTCTTCTCCCTATGCATTTGAATAGGGAATTACACTTTGAGCAGGATAATAGTTCCTACTTACTATATTCACATCATATGTATAAACAAGGAATAAACCACTTAAAATAGGCTACCTTCCCTGCTCCTTAAGGATTCGCATTTAGGAAACTAATAAACCATCTAAAATAATAAAAAAAATCTAAGACTCCTACAACTAATCAACAAAATCCATATTCTTAAACTTCATCTCATAGGGAATAAAGAGAGACTGACCTGTACCTTTGAAACAGAAAATTACCACATTACTCCTGACTCACAAAAACTGAGAAACAACAACAGTTCTGTCGCATCTCAAGTAACTCTGATTCAGATTGACACAAAACTTTAAACAAAACACTATTCAGCTTCTGCATCACTCGAGATGTCTCATTGAAATGGGAAGGATGCTGATGTTGCTTAACTTGCAGCCTTAGTGTCTGCTTTTAGCATCCAAAGATGGCACCTCATGGATGTGACTCGGACCAATTAGGTACTCCCGCTTACGTAGGTATAGTGCATTGGTGGGCTGTTTCTAGGAAAATCGGGGGTCTTGGTTCTTTCCATGAGAAAATCCCTCTTAAACTTAAAAAGCAAAATTTGTGCCATGTGCTTAAAGCAAAATGAATGATGTGGAATAAATGTTCATTCTTCCCATTTCCATTAAGAACATAAAAATAATTCCCCTCAAAGCTAACTTTTCTCCCCTCCAGACCAGTCAAGACTAGCCATATTCTGCATACAGTCCAACTCCCATTTTCTGGATTCATTGATTCAATTAATTGCTCCACTCCATCACAGACAGAATATGAATTTTGATGCTAACTATCGTTTAATGTCCTCTATGTTTATCTTCCTTATGGCCCTGACTTTTTGTAATTACAGCATGACTTGAGCCGCCACTCATCATAAACCCCTTGATTAATTGTTATGCATTGATGTGTTTGACCTGGTAAGCAATAAGAATATCAACTTCAACCAAGATCCATTGATGCAAATATTGACTAATATATATAGGTATCAGGCTCCATCGATGCCGATATTTCTCAATATCGTGATAATATCTGTTGTGTTTCGGTCCTCGGGGTCCAGTCGGATCCGTGGTTTCCAAGCAACACAAATGTTTAAGATATTGGGTGAGAAAGAAAAAGAGAGGGAGATTAAGACCAGATTTTTACGTGAAAAACCTCTTCTTAACTGGGGAGAAAAAACCACGAGGCTCAGAGCCTTTTTTAAGTACTTCACTATCAATATGGAAGTCTTTACAAAGTACAAGTGTTAGGGTTAATCCCTTCCCTATCTCTTATTTTGTATCTATTTCCTAGGGGATGTAGCTCACTGGAAGGCTTTAACACCCTCGTTGGGAAGCCTTCTCGCTCCTTTTGGTTCCGTTTCGTTGGGAAAAGAGGGTTTGAGTAGCCGAGAGATAGTGGGCCTTTTTCCTTCTTTCTGGAGCAAGTTTTTTTGGAAAAAAATCCGGTCCTTTTGAAAGGGACTTCACTGGGTACTTATAGGAAAGATTATGCTGTTGGGGAGAAGACACGTGGCAGCCATCGAATAGTCGAGAAGCGGTGCAGTGTCTCAGTGGCCTCATTTATTGCTGCTGACGTGTGCAGGATGGCACGCAGCTGGCGCCGCTGGTAGGCCTAGGCGTGTCAGGCATGCGGAGTCTAGGCGTCAGTCTTGATTTGACCAGGCGTGTCCTGTTTAGACGGCAACTGGCAGTGATTGCAGGTTTCCTTGGGAATCGACGAAGTCGCTTAGCTGGCATCCTCTGCCGAGCATAGGGCGGTCTTCGTCCTCGGGTGGAGCTCCTGGTGAGCTCACGGACTCGTAAGAAGAGGCAGTTCTCGGAGGATCCTCTGGGGAAAGCCCTGTTGTTTCTTCTTGACTTCTCGGACTTGACTTCTCGGATGGTTCTGAGACTCGGCAGGACTTCTAGGGTTCTCGGTCTTTTTCCTGTCCGTGTATTTGGATGTCATTAGCGATGTCCTCGAGCTTTCTTACGAGCGGACGGGACCTTTTGGGCTTCTACTGTGGTCTTGGTCTTTGGGCCATTGGCCTCTACTTTGGGCCTTTCTGGCCGTCAGCCTTTCTGGGCCTCCCGCGTGGGTCCTTTGGGCCGTGCTTCTATGGGCCCTTATATTGGGGCCCAACATAGCCCCCCATGCCAAAGGGCCCGAGGCTCTCGGCCGTTTGGCATGAAATTGCTGATCTTCTAGAAGAGTTGGCTGCTTCCTGCTCGAATTCGGCCGTGCGCGCTTACAACCTGATACGGACATTCCTAAATGGGTACGAGATCTTTCCAGCGCCGCCGTTTCATTTCCCTGGGGAGCATTAAATGTGGTATCCGGTTGATGTGACGCGCTGACAGGCGCCTTGGGAAGGAAAGGCCATCATCTTTCTGAAGCGAATGGCCCGTCAACGCGTGGCAACGGTAACGAGTGCGCTTTTTTTTGAATTCCAGGAGTATTTAAACGCCTCCTTGCCCCGATTTTCCATTTTTGCGCCTGCATTTCGTTTTCTTCTCTTGAGTGTTGAGGCTCTCCATTCTTTCTTCACTCGAGTTTTCCCTCCATTTTTGTTTTTTCGACGTTCATGGCGCCTGGAATGAGACAGATTGCCTCCACGGTGACGCTCGACAAGCTCACGGAAATTCGAGCTCGATATCGAATTCCTGAGTCCACAGCCATGATGATCCTGGAGTCACATGATAGGGCATGGTGTCCTCAGGACGGCTTCATTACCGTTTATGAGGTCCACCTCAAAGGTGGGCTACGGTTCCCCATCGCGGAGGAGCTTTACGACATCATGAGGGCACTCGGAGTGCCTCTCGCCAGGCTTCAGCCAAATGCAGTCAGGTACCTGGTGTCATTGTGCGTTTTCTTCCGGTGCCATAAGAAGCTCTTGAATCCTCTTACGGTCAAGGTGATGTTTCGCTTTACGCAGAACCTTGACTGGATTATAATGACTCCCCGCCCGGACTTTTCCTTAATGTGCGGAGGTAACCCGGACTCCACGAAGCGGTGGAAGGATAAGTTTTTCTTCCTTGGCGTTCACGAGCATTGGGCCGTTCCCTTTAAGTGGGGGAATGTGGCTAGCCAGTATAGCTCTGACCCTTCGAAGGAGGACAGGGAGAGTGTGAAGGAGTTCATGGACTTGATGCTGGCCAATCTGGGAAGCTTTCACCTGGGCAAGCGCAACATCTGGCTGTCGCCCGAGAAATTTGAGGAAGCCAAGTGGGAACCACGAGCCGAAGCATCTATCGCAACCTCCCGGGAAGTCCAAGAAAAAGAGACTGAGGAGAGCGGGGGCCCTGAGGATCGGGGGTCCCGCTGATCACCTGGGAGGAAACCTCCTCGTTGAGAGCTCGGGGCTTCCGGCGGCCGTCGCTGAGCCTCTCTTCAGTGATGATGACGATGATTTCAACATCAATGATCTGAGCGATGAGGACGCGATTATTTCGCCGCTTAAGGGGCCGAGGACCAGTGCTTTACTAGAATCCTCGGGGACTGAAGGTCTCGCCTTTACTTCCACTGCTAATCTCTGTATTGAGTCCTCGGAGATGATCATACAGACCGTAGAGCTCTCGAACGCCCAGCCCCCCAGTGATGACGATGACGAGGATGCTCCTCTGATCAAGAGGCCGAGGACTGGCTTTTTTCCGGGGCCTTCGGGGTCTGAAGGTCTCGCCTTCACTTCCACTGCTAATCTTCCTGCTGAGTCCTCGGGAGCTGAAGGTCACGCCTTCACTTCCACTGCTAATCTTCCCGCTGAGTCCTCGAGAGCTGAAGGTCTCGCCTTCACTTCCACTGCTAATCCTCCCACTAGGTCCTCTGCGACGATTGCTGAGTTCCCGGATGTCCAGCCCCCCAGTAATGATTGTCTCCAAAGTTTCCGTTGATTTGCCTGGTGTCGTCTCGGACAGGATTGATCATCCTTCCGAGGACATCGGAGGCGGGAATTTCACAGTGGATGCTGAGAGGGGAATGACCGCTAAGATGGTCCGAGAGGTGGTGGAGGTCGAGGAGTTAGGGGTCCACGAGCTCATGACCCTTGATCCTTTTGAGCGCCCTATTATGGTTCAAGTCGAGCGGTCGTCTGAGTTTCTCGGGGACGTTGATTTTGAGGCAGGTTCTCCGGCGCCTTCTATAGCCGCTGGGCCTGTGCCTGAGGGGGCGCTTGTGCGGCCCAGGAGCGGTCTTCAGGAGTCCGAGATCCTTAGGGAGCGCGGCACAGGGGACGATCCTCTTGTTTCTAAGGTGACCTATTGCTTCTTTTTTCGCCTTGCTCCCAGCTGTTTGCATCTTGATGAGCCTTTCTATCGCAGCTTCAGGATCTGATCGGGGGCCTTAGTGAGCTGGTGGTAGAGATTGCCCAGTCCCGCTCGGAGATGGGGTCTTTGAGGGCCGCTCGAGAGGCCGCGCAACGGGTGGAGGTGGAGTTGGCTGAAGCTAAGGAGAAGATTGCCTCTTTGGAGGACACTGTCAAGCTCCTACGGCTTCGCCAGGGCCTCTTCCAGGATCGGATCATTCGCCAAGAGCAGAGGTTGAGGACGTTCGTACAGATTGCTGAGATGGCACCAGTGTTGGACGACAAATACTGGGATGGCATCCGCATGTGCCGCCGGGTGGCGTGACTGATCCGTCTGCGGTTTCCTGTGGCCGTCCTCGATCCCAGGAACGCCAGTGCCTTGAGCGTGGAAGACTTATACGGCGTTGCTGGGAGGCCTTTCCCCGGGCCTCCTCGAGCATGGCCTGATGGTGAACCTCTCACGCCCAAGGAGCCAGTTCCGGCGGACCAGACGGGATCTTCAGGAGCCCAAGAGGCTCAAGGAGGAGGGAGTCGAGAGGCGCTCCCTTGATACGTTGTTTCTTTCTTATTTTATCACACTTATACATAAACTCATTTTTGTGAATAAGATTAGTCCTTTTTGCATCAAAGCTTTGGACGCCTCTTTTGTCTTGCTTGTACGAGTGTCTTCTTCTTTTTTTTTTTGCGACGCGATATACGGCGTTTTACTTTTAGCTTTGAGCTCGCGATCCTTTTAAGATCCTCGGCCTTTTAACTTCTCGGGTTTGGGCGTGTGATCCTTTTAGGATCTTCTAGCTTTTAACTTTTCGACCTCGGGGGTCTGACCTCTGGGGCCGCCCGTTCGCCGCCGAGTTTTCGTTGCCTGACCTCTGGGGTCGCTCAGTTAGCAGCCGAGTTTTTGTTGCCTGACCTCTGGGGTCCGACATCTGGGGCCGCTCAGTCACAGCCGAGTTTTTGAAGTGCTGACCTCTGGGGTCCGACCTCTGGGGCCGCTCGGTCACAGCCGAGTTTTTGGAGTGCAGTGAGTTGCTTCATTGTTGGTGAAGGAGCACAAGAACGCTTCATAATAGACATAAATAAAGGACATTTTATTGATGTACACGTTTTACATTGCGTGGCCTTTAGGGCCTTTTGGTTACATCAGTCCTTGCGCTTGGGCCTTCATGCTCCTCCTTTACCGCTCCCCTGGTCCTTCTGACAGCTACGATTGGGGTTGGCTTCGCCGGTATTGGCGCCCCCAGTGGATGGTCAGGCGCGCTCTGCACCCATTATGGCTTTGCCCTTTGAACGGCGCGACCGGGTGCATCCTGCTGCTCCGAGGCCGTGCCCGGGTTGTGGCAGGAAGCGGTCGAGGTAGCCTTTCATTACCAGCCGCTCGATTTTCACCTGGAGCTTCCGACAGTCCTCGGTGTCATGGCCACGACTGCCGTGGTAACGGCAGTACTCCCACTGGTCGCCTCCCTCTGGGTTCTTTAATGCCTTAGGCCTTCTTAGGAACTCCTCGTCCCTGATCTGGCTCAGGATGTTGGTGAGGGAGTCGGTGAGAGCAAGTGGGCCCGAGGGCCCGTCTCCTCCAAGGACCATCCGTTCGGGCTCTTCTTGCCCGGACGGCCCTTGGATCTTCAGCTGAGCGCTCGCCCTTCCTTTTCCTTCCCCTGTCCTTGAGGGCAGAGGGTCTTCTCGTCCTCCCGGCTGACTTGCTTCGCCGGCTTTGGGTCCAAAGACTGTCATCCAAAGCCTTTTGAGCCCTTTCTTCGTCGGGGCCTGGCTCATAGACTTCTTTCTGTTGAAATAGTCCCTTAACTCGCCAGGAGCCCGCGTCGCTTGTCGCCTCTGGGGCGCTGTTGGACGCGGGCTTTCGGGGCGCGTGCCCCTGGACTGTTCATCCACCTTCTCTCGGAGGGTACAGACGGCTCTTGAAAGACTGTCCACCTTCTATACTAACTTGCGCACACTAGTACCGGGGCCGCCACTCATCCTGCCACCCAATGGGAGGCACCTGTCGTAGCGCTCCTCTTCCCGGGTGGACGTACTGTCTTGTCTGCTCGTCATCTTCAGGGCATTGGTTGTTCTGCGAGGGGGGGAAGCTTATGAGTCTTTTATCTCGTTTTTCCACAGACGGCGCCAATGTTGCGTTTTGATCCTCTGGATCCAGTCGGATCTGTGGTTTCCAAGCAACACAAATGTTTGAGATGTTGGGTGAGAAAGAGAAAGAGATGGAGATTAAGATCAGATTTTTACGTGAAAAACCTCTTCTTAACTGGGGAGGAAAAACCACGAGGCTCAGGGCCTTTTTCAAGTACTTCACTATCAATATGGAAGTCTTTACAAAGTACAAATGTTAGGGTTAATCCCTTCCCTATCTCTTGTTTTGTATCTTTTTTCTAGGGGATGTAGCTCACTGGAAGGCTTTAACACCCTCGTTGGGAAGCTTTCTCGCTCCTTTTGGTTCCGTTTCGTTAGGAAAAGAGGGTTTGAGTGGCCGAGAGATAGTGGCCCTTTTTCCTTCTTTCTGGAGCAAGTTTTTTGGGAAAAAATCCGGTCCTTTTGAGAGGGACTTCACTGGGTACTTATAGGAAAGATTATGCTGTTGGGGAGAAGACACGTGACAACCATCAAATGGCCGAGAAGCGGTGCAGTGTCTCAGTGGCCTCATTTATTGCTGCTGACGTGCGCGGGATGGCACGCGGCTGGCGCCGCTGGTAGGCCTAGCTGTGTCAGGCATGCGGGGTCTAGTCGTCAGTCTTGATTTGACCAGGCATGTCCTGTTTAAACGGCGACTGGCAGTGGTTGCAGGTTTCCTTGGGAATCAGCGAAGTCGCTTAGCTGGCATCCTCTGTCGAGCATAGGGTGGTCTTCGTCCTCGGGTGGAGCTCCTGGTGAGCTTGCGGACTCGTAAGAAGAGGCAGCTCTCGGAGGATCCTCTAGGGAAAGCCTTGGAGTTTCTTCTTGACTTCTCGGACTTGACTTCTTGGACGGTTCTGAGACTCGGTAGGACTTCTAGGGTTCTCGGTCTTTTTCCTGTCTGTGTATTTGGATGTCGTTAGCGATGTCCTCGAGCTTCCTTACGAGCGGACGGGACCTTTTGGGCTTCTGCTGTGGTATTGGTCTTTAGGCCATTGGCCTCTGCTTTGGGCCTCTCTGGCCGTCAGCCTTTCTGGGCCTCCCGCGTGGGTCCTTTGGGCCGTGCTTCTATGGGCCCTTATATTGGGGCCCAACAATATCAATATATGTTTATGCATCGACCGATTCGGCTCCATTAGTTTATGACTTTTTTAAAAAAAAATTCTGTCCAATATATTTGATACAAATACATATTGTCCGATATATCTAATATTGATATGACCAAAACTAATATAGATGCCGATACCAACATTTTCATCCATGTCAAGACCTTATAAAATGAAACTCCTTTATTCTTGGATGTACATTCCTAAATGTACTTGCTAATTTGCCAAGGACTCTCCCTCTGGAGATTTGATGGAAAAACTGCTTCTGGAATGTAAAACACAAGAAAGGCATTCTTTAATTCAGCATGAGGCTCATTTATAATTGCAACCATAACAGCTCAACTATAAAGGAATCCTTCATTTAACAAACCTATGGCGCAACACTGGGCTAATGCATTCAGCAGCCATGAGTTCACAGTATTCAATGGTAATGTCAACCCGGTCCCAAAAATAAAATCAGAGAGAGAGAGAGAGATGGGGGAGATCTCTCAGAAAGCTGCCACATTTCTTACAGCTTCATGAGGAAATTCAATAGCAAGTATGCATCATTTCACCATTCACATTCACCCACATCAATGGCATGAGATGGTTTCCATAGAATTACTGTCCACCCTTTCCATCCAAATAAGTAAAACTTGGCCAAGACATGGTAAAGAAGATACTTCTTCTGATATCAATGAAAGGGATAAGGGATGATTTACCCTTTTTGTTATGAATCAACCAAAAAAGATTATATAATACTCTCACTCAGGATACAGCAGTGAAACTTCTCCATATGCATAACATCTGTGAATTATTGAAGCATCTTACCTTAGGCACAATTCCATTAACAGCATGTGGCAAACATAGAGGTTCTGTTTGCCATTTTCCATAAAGAGCAACGGTTCCTCCAGAGCCCACTTCAGCAGAATTTTCCAGTACAGCAACTTGTCCTTTCTGCTGCTTTGCGTTACTTGCAACCACCTTGAAGAAGGAAGAAAAGGAAAGATGTATATTCATTGAACAAAGTACTCAAGAAAAATCAGAACACATCTTAATGTACCATGTGACATCAGCATTCACCTTTGCAGGAAGCTCGTTGGCTCTAACTTGTAGCCCCTCATGCAGCCATCTCTCTTTAGTGTGGAGTGCGTGGACACAACTCCGTGGATAAACTGGATGACCCGAACAAAAACCAAGCACTGGACCCTTTGGATGCAATATCTGATACTTTGTAAGCCATTTCGCAATAGCATATAGTGGGTGGTTTCTATACGCCTAAAGTCAAAACAAAAATGTACACGAGTGAAGGGATACACAATAAGATGCTAAGACTCAAGTTTAACATAACATATTTATGGAAAACAAGGCACAGTCACATGCCTGTTGATTGCTAGGAAGAGGCTCAGTTAATGCCCTGGTTTTCAACTCCATATCCTCAAGACAGCTCCTACTAGCAATGGCAGAATTATTTCTCGTAGTAGTTTCAGTTGCAAATCTCTTTCCATGACCTTTATTTGCACCTGTACCTAGCATCTCCAACAAGCCTGTGTTCCCCTGTTTACATTCCTGAGTAAGATGGTCCTGTTTTTTCTGTTCTACTTCCTCAAAAACAATTGTGGAATCCAATTCATGCTGATCTAAGAGGACTACTCCACCAGTTGCACCAGACTCCAGCTCCTTTAGTGGTGCTAGTACAGCATCCCACCACAATGAATTAACTCGTTTTGATGAAATTCTGTACCATTTTGCACAATATCTGGGTACAAATACAAATGCTTAAAGTAATGAATAAAGCTCTATGTTTTGCTTTATTAGACCATTAATCACAGAGTGATGAATTAAAATCTTCAAGAAAAGGCATATGCCTCATAGTGAATCTTCAAGAAAAGGCATGGCGTGAAGCACTGGACCAACCTTTACAAAGCAATGCCTTCACAGATATCACCTAACCTCTAGATCTTGTAAAATAGAACATAGCCTGAATCTGTTAACTTATGTACTGGATTATTGAACTACCAAAGCCATAAGCAATATGAGAAACCTGCAATACTCAATTACTTGACATTCACCACACATGAATTTGACTCAATTTTGTGGATAAATTATCGGAAAAGCACATTCAAAGCAGTAATAATTCTGATAGACAGGAAGACTAGATGTTTTCAAAACTCTGATTTTCAGTCAAACTAAAATTTCAGTAATTCAATTAGATTCACTGAATTCAGCTTTCATTTTTATAGAATACTTTTAAAACATGTTTCTCACTCTTCAGGGTGAAAAGTAAATTAATACTAATTCTTTCTAAGCCTAGACCAGATTAAACCAGAATATCTGAAATATATTTTCTATTTCACACACATAGTGGGTTAACTGACAGCAATGATTGTAGTATTGATGCCTTTGCCTAAACCAAACATGCAACTATCAAGATAGCAGAAAACGCCGTTCACCATGCAGCTAAATTTGTTGAAACTACAAAAGAAGGGATAAAGATGAGCTTTTGTAACTTCCATATGTATAATTGTATGATGAACTATCTTTTTATAAGAGAACAAGACAACCATAGAAGGAAAACTAATCATGGTAATAATAATAATTACATAAAAGGTGTCAATAAATCAAAATAAAAATATATCAATCCTCTAATTTACGTAGGATCATTATACTAATATCCCCTCGAACTCAAGGAAATGTTGAAGATACCAACTATTTATTCCTATTTTCGATGTCAAACATAGCCTATTTATTCCTTACCCACATCACAAAACTCTATGGAATACACAAAATCATTGTGAGTGATCATGACCCAATGTTTACTAGTTCCATTTGGCAATAATTATTAAAGTTACAAGGGACTCAGCTTACAACATGACCTATGATCCCCAATCGGACGAATAAACTGAAGTAGTCAACAAACGTCTCTAGCAATATTTGAGATGTTATGTGGGCAACAAGCCCAAGTTGTGGTCTTGCTGACTAGCAATGGCCAAGTGATGGTGCAATACTAACCACAACTCTTCAACTAGAATGATGCCATTTGAGGCAATTTATGGAACACAATCCCCACCATTGGTCGAGTTTGTCAAGGGAACTACAGCAAATGCTACAATAGAAGAATAGCTCAAGACCAGAGATCAAATCATAACACAACTTAAGAAAAACCTAGTCTTAGCGCAAGAGAGGATAAATACATAATATGATCGACACCGGAAAGAGAGAGATTTCCCAATTGGTGACTAGGTGTATCTCTGCCTACAGCCTTATTAGTAGCTTTTTAAATGAATTTGAAGTTAGTGCCAAGATTTTTTGGATCATACAAGATTACAGCTAAAATAGGAATCAAGGCTTATCGTTTGAACCTTCCCTCGACTTCTAAGCTTCACTCGGTTTTTCATGTATCAACTTTGAAGCCACACATTGGGTCTCATGTGGTAGCAAGCCCTTCCCTGCTGCCGCTAGACAAGGAGGGAGGATTGATGCTCAAGCTAGAAACTGTAATGGGAAAATGGACTTGGAAATTTGTTAAGAGAGAAGTCATTGAAGTTTTAGTAAAATAGACTAGCATAACAAATAATAATAACGCCAGAGAGCTGCTCCACACCCTCCAAAAGCAATATCCGCACCTTGTGGGGAAGGTGCTTCGAAAGAGGAGGGACTTGTGATAGTTGTAAATAGTGAAGGGTAGAAGGTAGGCAAGAGGAGAGCAAAGGAAGGAAAATGCTACCAGTCTGACAACAGAAGAGATGGCATAGAGGAAAAGTCTAGAATAAGGGTGTGGCAAGATAGGAACCATTAATAATCAAACAAGTAAAGCAGTTCAATTTGAATGATAGCTAGCAAAGACGATGGTTTGAGAAGGTGTAATAGCTGTAGAAGGAACTGCTAGCAGAATCTGAGCTTTTGATAAGAGAGCTCCCCTAGGCTGTCCAATTAGGTTAAAGGTGGGTGGCCAGCACATGGCTGGGCTTCAGCTGATAATTTTCAGTTGCTTAGCACATGAGTAGGCATGAAATCCTTATTGTTACTAATTCTCACAATTTTTGTTAGAAAAGAATCAGGCTACTAGAATATAGTATATTGTAATTAGGATAAATAGATGATTATATTGGTTGATTCGATATGAATGAAAATATTGAGTACCTTCTTTGGATATTTGCTTCTTTCTTGAAAGGAAGTGCTATACTTCATCCTTTGTCTTGCTTGAATTTCCACCATTTATACACCAGGGAGCACCAAGTATTCTTGAATCCATCTTAAGCACAAAACAAAACAAAAAAAAAAAGAAAAGAAAAAAAATACAGGGGGGGCACCTCGTACATGATAGCCATCCTTAACATAAATACACAAATAATAACGCAATTCCACAATGGGCTACCCAGCTTACGCAACAATTGCACAGTACCAAAAATCTCAAGCCTAAATGATTCCAATTCTAAGATATTACAATTCAACAATTAAATGACAAAAATAAAATAAAATCCTTCTAAACTCATTCTATTCAAACCCTACAAGGGATCCATGCCCACTAATTTGAAAGGTTATGAAAACCAACAAGAGTTAGTCTAACGCATAACAAAACATATACAATTTATATATGTGGATAAAAATGAATAAATATGAGAAAAGACAATAATAATCAAATGTTTAAAAAGTTAAAAACATTGATGAATTGATAAAAACATTTGAAGAGTGTAAGAATATAAGAAAACATATAAAAAATAAAAGAACTAAATATCAATAATAAATCCACCAACAAGAGTTGAATATCAAAAATCANAAGAAAGGAGAGATAGATAGAGAGAGAGAGAGAGCAAGAGAAGACAGAGAGAAAGAAACAGAGAGGAGCACGAAGCAGAGAGGGAAAGGAGAGCAAAGAGAGAGAGAGAAAGTTTAAGGGTGTTAGTTTTTGCTTAAAAAATTTATTATTTTAGTGTAATAGATTTTATTTCAAATATGTCATTTTGTACCTTCAAATCTCAACTTAATATCAAATTTATTTCTAGATTACCTTAGCTCTGTTAGTTTCATACCGTTCCCTTCTTATTTTCACTGGTTGATTTAATTTCGGGTTGATATTGGAACATTGCAATTTTACGTTGCGATGTACAACAAAAATTAACACATTACAACTAACCATCGAAGTCCTCATGTAATTTTATATTTTTATTATTTAATTTATCATATTTTATTTTCTGTTATTTCATTTTTTGAGCCTTAAATGACTAAACCATCGCCGCTTTAACAATTTTAAATTTCTGTCCTTTAGTTCTCGTACTTTATTTACTTTCTTTTTATTTTCTAAATCTTGGATGATTGGACCACCGCCACTCTTTTGATTTCATATATCACACTTAAATTTTCTGCACTTTAATTTATGTTATTGTCTAACGGTATAACCGCAATAAACATTTTAATTTCTAGTAATTTAAAATTTCGTCATTTAAATTTTTGTATCTTTTAGTTAATTCCATGACCCTACCACTACTATTATGACTACTCTCATCATCACCAACTTAACATTTTAATTTTCTTTTGATATTTTTGAAATATAAAATAGTTACAAAATTAGTTTCAAATAAAAAATCATTTCCCCGTGGATACAATATTTGACTTATTAAGAAAACTACACCGAATTCTCGTACAATTATAAGGTTAAAAAGAACCATACCTTTTGATGTTTGGTCACCCATCAAAAGGCAAACTCAAATGAAAACTCAAATGAAGAGCACGAGATTCCAGATGAAAACTCAAATAATCTCTGCTCAAAGAGTAATCAACACTAGTACTCAAGCATGTTATACGGTATAGACAAATAATAATAGCAAGCCTAAGCTCCACAAGATGGGAATTAATGCTGCATATTTTATCAATTCTCAACACCTGAAGACTTCAAAATTCAGATATTCATTTAAATTTCTTAGTTGGAAATTCTACAGTTTCATTAAATGAGCAAATAATTTAAGTCAATTATTAAATGAAACATCTTGAGAGGTTATGCTGAAATTAGGATATGGAATGAGTTTAAAAAGGAACATACGGAACAGCATCAACCATAAATAACAGACTTGATTCAAGTATGATCAGATAATATGAGAAATCAAGAATAAGCTAGTGATAGCCACCCACTAGCCCAGGCCATGTTTTGGTTTTATTCCCCCAGCTCTCCTTTCTCATCTACCCATTAACAAAAACAATTATAAGCAGGAAATACTGGAAAAAAGGCATGTGGAGTGTGGAGGCAGTTTTATTTGTAGTTATATTTAGCTTGTTTACTATCACCAGAAAAGGGCAAAGCTGCTAACACCCCCTTGAAACACATAGTTGTATCATACTGGGGCTAGAATTTAGAAAACATCCAGGACACATTGAATACTTCTACAACATATTCAAACTAGAGAAAAGAAAGGAAGAACTGCTATATTCTCAATTTCAACTTCTGCTAGGCCACCTCCACAAAATCAAGAGAATCAGAGTAAATTCCTTCCTCAGCCAGGCCCAAGTCCATCAGTGAACCTGCTTATAGTACAAAGAGCTCTTCTTCTACCTGACATTTAAGCATCAGCCCCTCTAAACATGGCATGCAATCAGAAACTCTATAGCATAATCTCTTCAGGCTAGATATCTGGTCCACTAATTGAGTCCTCTGGGAAAGTCAACAAATATGCCTTTCAATTTTGCTTCATAAACTCGCATTATGATAGGTCATTCAAGACAAGGCCAATGTAGCACCACCAATTTTTCCAAAACCTTTTTGCAGACCTTACTGATTTCACCTTAGCAAGATGGGCAAGGCAAATATCTTTCATGCCATAGCATTCAAAGTGGTTGACAATGTATCAAACCAGGCTATGTATATAGTGATCCGAAAGCATTATCTCACAAAAAGAATTCCAAGAAACGTGGCAGGAAAATAACTAACTGAACAAGTATACTTGCACAAAAAAAAATGGTTACAATCGAGTCAAAAACCTTTAGGGAAAATGTGGCAGGAAGATAACTAAATTCACAAGTATACTTGCACATAAAAATTGGTTGCAATCAAATTAAAAACCTTCAGGGAAAATAGAAAAGTGACCCAAACCTGCGTGTGACGTCTTTAGCCCCATTTCCAGCAAAAGCAACCACGTATCTCAAAGACTTCTTGCACGCCAAAGCTGCAGCTTCTACTTTGTCCTCCCCATCAATTATGAAATTAACAGCATCAACATGTACCCACTTCCCAGTCATGTTTTCTCCACTGCAGTACACTTCCGCCCAATATAGAGGAGCTCCTACTTTTCTTGATCCAACTGCAATAGATAAATCCTGGGAAGATGATGTGGAATTTTCACTCCTAATTCTTTTCAAGGGAGCTGAGGCTTTTGATGGACTACTATGTGAATAATCAATATCTGAGTCTAGATTCCTCTTGCGAATTCCCACTGCAGTGGCAGAAAGAGCCATTTCTAACTGCATTTGAAACTCCAAATCACCTTTCCTATGTGGTCTATTGGCTCCCTCACTACAAGTTCTTGTCTCACTTGCTGACAGATCTGGCATTTTCAACTGATCAGCAGAAAGAAAATCTTTGTCATTGGTTTTTCTTGATGAGTTGCAAGACTCAATTTCTGATGCACATGCCAGAGAGGTTTCATGGATATTCTCTTCACTTAACAAGGATGATCTTGCAGAAATTATCCCTTCTTGATGTGGTCCAGTCACCATCAATGTTGAAGAGTTAAATATGTCTTTTCTTTCTACTCTGACATCCGAATTTGACAGCCCAGGTTTCTCTAGTTCTGGTTTCAACGAAGCTACATCCATCATTGACACAAACCTAAAGGATTCAAAACTTGATGAGGCCAAGCATACAATATTCTGGAGAAACAAAATTTTATATATATAAAAAAAAAGGATAGCCCGGTACATGAGGTTTCCCAGATTTAGTGGTTTGGTGAAGGTCAAGTAGAAGGGCTAGCATGTGCACATGATGCATATAATGGTGGGAAAGTTATGCCCCAAATGGAACACACGGGAGAAAGAAAAACCATAGAGCAAAATTTAAAAGGAATGCCAGTACCAGGTACTTTTGAAATCATCAAGAGGCCATTGCAGTGTTGACAACTTAAAGAAACATGCAAATAAAACAAGGGTTTCAAACCTTTGGCAACATTTCAATAATTTCAGTATCATCACAACATCCATCAGGATTTGGAAACTCTGAATTCTATTAAAAAGAAGTTGATATGGCAATGACGTTTATGTAGGTAGATCAAGATGCAACCATATTCCTAGTGATAAACAAGCAGAAATTTCTGTCTCATAGAGTAATATAAAATAAGAGTTGTGAAGAGAGGAGAATGGTAGAAAGGAGAAGCAAGAATTCCTCAAAAAGATAGATGCTAGAAGAATGAATTGAATCATTTTATCAAGTGACATGATGAAATAGATGAGCCTTAAACTCAAATTTTCATGGGGGCATCTTATAGATTATATGCTTTGTACAGCATAACTACTTTTATCAATTATATAATTTCTCAACCAAAAACAAAGGTAACAACAGAATTAAGATAACGAAGGCTGCCACTATCAACCACACCCAAGTCAATGTGATTTGATCACCTAGACTCTCACAACCCATGGAAATTTTACCTCCAATTCAGCTTGGAGCATCTTCCAACCGGAAAGGATTAAAGTAAAATGGGAACAGCTGATTTGAACCCCTCCATTAATGCCTGCTCATACCTTTACATTGTGGCTTGCTATTGGGAACAAACTAAGCACCATGGACCACATCCACAACTATGTCCATTACAGTCCACCCTTCACCTTCTTTAGTGGTACCATTGAGCCGCATCCTCACTTGTTCTTTCAATGTTCATACACTAACAAGATTTGGAAAGTGGTTTGTATCAAGCTCAAAGCAAATGGCCTTTTGTTGATTGGAAAAGAAAAATCAGCTGAGTGGCAATCAAATGAAAAGGAAAGAAAACTACCGCAACCCCCTTCAGAATCACATTTGCAGCCTCTGTTTATTTCATAAGGAAAGAAAGGTACAACAGTTTCGCTCCTCTTCACCCAAGCTGAAGAACAGCAGGATGATCATATTCTAGGACATTATTAAGGCAAAGCTGTCAACAGTAACGATTAACAACCCCCGCCAAAAAATATCTATGCTGAGAATTTGGAGCCTTACGATGGATAGGATTCAACATGTAACAGTTGGAGTGGGGTAATTAGTTTACAATGAAGATGCATGGACTGAGACCATAAGACATTTGGAATTACTTCTGCATCGAATGTCTCCACTAAGGTTAGAGCCAGGGTACACCTAGGGTATAAATTCAAGAAATAATGGCGAAGACTGAAGCAACTGAAACAGGCGAGAAACAGAGCTAGGGAGTAGCATCTGGTAATCGAGGGACTTTTATATAGGCACTTGCGGGATTTCCCAGTAGCATTTTGGTTTTGATTTTAGATCATGGAAATCAGTTCAGGGAGGGCTTTTGTCTGGTTGGAGCAATGGAGTGAACCAACCTCTTTACCCAAGTGGATGACCGTCCTGTTTTCTTCATTGTAGCAAAGGCATGTTCCTAAGATTTTCTGATTTAATTGTAGAGAAAAGCCGGTTTGGTTGTGTGCTTTGTGGGATTTCTCAAATTGTTTCAATGTCCGGATCCTCGGATGCGTTTGGCCAGACATGTTTTGAATGACTTTGGCACTGTGTCGGGTGCATTTGCCATGGCATGTTATGATATTTTTTGGGAGTTTTGTTCAATGCAAGGGAATACTCAACCGGTAGCTTATGCTTGCGGATTTCTGTGAAACTTCTACTTTTGTGTGATGTGGGTCATTGATTCCTATTTCTGATGTCATGCTTTGTTTCGTGGTTTCTTTGACTCAGGAAATGCCCCTTGCCCATGTGGCTCACTCTGAGAATCTCGAGATCCAGGTAAGGAGCCTTGACCCTTTTGTACATTATTTTTCTTATATTCATTTATCGCTTTTACTTGCTAAAAAAACAGATCAAGAGACTTTCTTTGGGTAAGTTGGGTACACAACTACCAACTCCATTGCTTCGAGCTATAGGGCAAAATATAAGTACGGATAGTTGGGCATGCGGGAACTTTAAGCATCAGAGAGGAACACAAGCAGACAATCCTTCAGCTAAGCAATAAGGGCTCATTCTCCATCAAATTGGCTTTTGACTCAAATTGTAGAATGAATTAAAGGGCCAAAGTACCAAGACTTGCTCGGCGCAAGACTATCATTCCCAAGTATGGATTCCTCCTATGGAAAACATTTAAAAAAGGCTTTACACCAATAACATCATTGCAGAGTAGGGAAAGTCAATCATCACCACTTGTAAGCTAAACAATTAAATGAATTTATGCATCATCTTTGATGGAATAACATCATTCAAAAGAAGTCTATTGCACTGTTATGTGAGTCTTGTTAGCATCTTCCAATTCATTATCCTCCCTCACACTTCCAATGGTTAAGATTTTATCATAATAACTTAGATGGCCATGATTGGGGTATTGAAGGACTTTAAAATGGAAGAACTCTAACAACTACTTTGTTATGCATACAGTGAGTGACCATAATCAATATATATCATGGATGGGGAGATTTGGCCTCCCATGCATGTCCAAATTAGCAGGGAGGACATAAGTCAGGCATTGTTTGGCATACTGTTTACAATATCTTTATTTTTTTTTGGGGGGGGGGGGGGGGGG
>JAODPA010067215.1:0-10646 GCA_025585075.1 Nepenthes mirabilis
CGGGAGTGCCAACTGGCCTATTTCGACGGTTTCCAAGAAAGCCTATGCCTACTGCCAGTCGCCGCATCAACAGAGCATGCTTAGTCAAATCAAGGAAGATATCCAGATCTTGGACACCTGACACACGCAAAGGCTGCAGCGGCGCCGTCCGCATGCCATTTCCACACGTCAGCTGCATTAAAGGAAACCAGTGGTCCAGCCCCTCAACCGTCGGATGGACGACACGTGTCCACTCCCCAACGGTCCGGCTCCCACTATAAATATACAACAAGACCTCCTTTCCGGGGGGGGACAAGTCCAGAAGCACGCAAGGGAGCTTTCCAGTCACACTCTAACTCCCAAAGCCTCCTCCTTCTCCACGCCCAGTTCCTCAAAGACGTGGAAGAAGGCTCCCAGAGAGTATAGTTTTCTTAAGGAGATAAACACAAAACGAGCAATAGGGAAGGGAATCACCCTCACAACTGTACTCTGTAAAATCTCCAACCCATATAGTGAAGCTCTTGACAGACCCCGAGCCTAGTGGTTTTTCCTCCCTATTCAGGAGGAGGTTTTCCACTTAAAACATCCGGTCTCAGTTCTCATCTCGCATCTAACACCTCACTCACTTGTGTTGCTGGTAAACCACGGATCGGATTGGACGTCGAGGGTCCAACCCCCCTCGCCAACGAGCCTTCCCGAGAGATCCGGCCGGGTCGTCAACGTCCTCTGCATCTCTGGGCCATAGGAGGTCATCCGGTTGGCTGACCCTCGTCCCCTGCATCTCTCTTCCATAGCAGTCCCCGTGGAACCCAAACGCAACAAAAATTATTAATTAAATAAAGATATGATTTTTTGAAATGAATTTTTTGAACATAATATTATTTGAAATAAAAGAATGTATTATAAAACAAGAAGTTTACTAAATTAGGTTTGTCCTGTGCCCAAAAATTCAATCAGATTTAATTTTTTATCATGTTCATTCTACCTGCAGGCACGCATCTTGAGAGAGGAGTGATGTTAGCCTAATTAATGAATTGAAGTCTCATTTTTCCATTTGTCTACTTATCCGTCACTTTTTTTTTTTTACCTTTTTTCTCCCTAATCCCATTATCCTCCCATCTAAATTTGTCTCGTCTGATTTCAATCTGAAATTGAGATTTCCTTATTAATTTTATCCTTCTATCTTACAAGTGATATAAGGGAAGTCTTTTTTCCAATGACCTTTTTAATTCAATTTGTTGCGTCTCGGGTCCCGATTGTCATACGGATTAAAGAGCCTTTTGATTCCTTGTTGACCGGAGGTAGTCGCGAATGGGTCTAGTCTTCTTCTCTGTTAACCTAAAACTTATACAACATAACTAACAAATAGGAGGTTAGAGGCCCGACGGGATTTCTTCCATCGAAAACACTTCAACGTTCAAGTCAGTAACTTTCCGCAATGAATGAAAAGGGGGTGCACGCTTAGAGATGCGCGTAAATATACTGCAAATGCGTTGGGAGTGCGTGGATATAGGAATGGGAGATTAGTGAGTGGGAAATGGGAGACCTGGCTCCCGTAATGCACTGTAGTGGGTGACTAACTCTCGTCACCTGAGAAGGTTGGATCTGGAAGGTGGTTTTGGAATTTAACTCGCGTAACGTAAAGTCGATTATTCAGAATCTAACCCCTTTCCCCGTAGACGGACAGGGATTTTATAACCCCCTGGTTGGGGACTTTGGGCGCGAGAATCCTCGTCACAGGGATTCGTCAACCGTTAATTGTTGATGGTTGTCGCAGGTGTATCAGTTGTCGCCTTGCGGTGGCAGATAAACTGTCAGGCATTGCAGGTCACGCTTGGTCCACCTCCTGCGCTAGAATTGACCAGAGAACTATGGGCAGCGGCGTGAGCCGTGGCCGACAGCGCTTACTCTCTTCCCATTAGCTCATTTCCTTTATGCCACTACTGTCACCCAACAGCCACATTAATAAGCGGTAGGCGATGCCCATTGGCTGCGAGTACAGGCCACCATATAAGCCACATTGAAACGCTGGGCTGGATCTATCGTTTGGGCTGTTGCTCCACAAGTTGGGCTTCGAGCTTCTTTGGGCCTTCGCACTGGACCCTACACTAGCCTCCTATGTCTGGGCAGATCTGCGGTCGTGGCCTGGCATGTCCTTCTAGGTCCAACTCGCAGTCGCTCGACTCCCCTCAAGATGCACCAATGTTTGTCGTCTTCCAGCTTCACACCTTCCTTAGGCGGTTGTGCAGGTTTTTCTAGCACCACAATGATTTAGTGCCTGGAATGGAAGAATTCGCATGCCTAAGGTTGCGTCGGATTTGAAGGCTTTCCTGTTTCACGAAAGACGTCCACGGGATAGCGTGCCCTATTAGGTGCTGAAAGGGTGCCAACTTGCCCATAAATGGGTGGGCCTTTCGACTGGCAGGGTTTGTGACCCTTGGACCACGAGATATCTAAGAAGAAGAAGACAACCAAAAATAAATAGCAATGTGTCCCTGACTCACCGGCAGAAGCATCAATTGAGCACAACGGTTTGTGAAATTTTGTTAGGATTCAACAAAGGCACTTACACAATTAGTGCAATGAAATAAATTCGAATTTTTTGTTAATCGTTAACTAGCAAACTTTTGAATATGAAGAATACATCATAATAAAACCTATAAAGTTATACAGTGATATTTAATATGGAAAAACATTGTAAATTCAAGGGTTAATTTTTAAATAAATTCACTATAATAATATTTGATTACAAATATGATCCATTTTAAAATCTCTTTACTATAATTGGAATGAATAGCTAGTTGAAACCTAGTAATTTACTATAGAAAATATATTAAGAAAAACGAGTAATTAAACGGCAATTTGTCTTAAAACTAACACTAGAATAATGCACTCAAATTTGGCGAATAACAGAACTCGAGTTAGACATCAACAGAATAACAAACATCTTCCTCTTCTCTCTTTTCTCCTGTCTCTCTCTTCGTACGGCACTCATTATATTATAGAAATGATTTCAAATGCCTTAGAATGTATCAGGTGTAACTTTATAGTAATGTCAGCACACAAACACTTATTAGTCGTACATCAAAGACGATCTCACTAAAAAAACGGCGCATGAGTATCCTCTATGCACGCATCAATTATGCCCATTCTATTTCTTCTTTGCACAAATACCCATTTTGTATCTATTAGGAGCAAATACCATTTGTTCACTAAAATTTTTTTTTGCTCGAACATATATTGCACGAACCTCTAGTGAATTTCGTTATTCGAGTGACTCTTGCATGAGTATTGTGCCACCCTTACTTGACATCTTTGATCAGGCATGCCATATGCAAACATCGCATATCTTCTTGATGACCCGTCTAATGGGTTTGAGAAATACAAGGGAGTAATTCGAAAGGCCCAACAAATTTAACAACCATGCTGCAACAGTTCTGTATCATTGCACCGGCAATTCTGTTTGAATCAAGAGACAACGTTCTGAACTTTCTAAAATCTAAAGTTAAGTTCAAGCTAAAATGTCCGGCAGCAATTGTACTGAAGTTGTCCGAGACCAGCTCAACTAGAAGCTGATCTAACTTTATTTCATCATCAGGAGATTTGGTTCTGCATCTTTTGTTATTCTGGTTTTTGTATCTAAAATTCTGTTAATCAAGACAGAAGGTTCTTAGATTATTGAATCCTGTCATACTACAGCATAAAATAATTTCAGGGTTCTATGGTTTCCAAATTAACCTGCACGTGTTGACGCGAATTTATACTCTGCTCATCTGTTTATTCATCACAACTGTTATGTGTTGCTAGTTTTGGGTTTTTCTCCTTCTGCCATACAAGAATCTAATCTGGAATCTGCACTAAAATTTGGATTGCTATGAAGATTGGAAGGTACTATCCCATTGGTATTCAATTGTTCTGCCCTATTTGAATCTGTTGTACTTGATTGATGTACTCAATTGATATTCAATTCTGAAGTGATGCTGGAATCTGAGGTGCTAGAACCTGTCTGGAGCAGCTGAGAATCTAAAGGGAATTCTTTTCTATTCCTCTTCTGAGATTCCAGTGAAGTTGTGACGCAAAATGCTTGAGTTTTAATTTTTGAATATTATCAGCAACAATTTTGTGAGGGCTGCAGCTTAGTCTGATCTAGAATTACAGATTTGAATTGTACCAGAATTTCAGTAGTGCACCAGAAATTACAGATCTGGAACTTGACTCTTCAGAAGTAGAGGCCAATAGGGTATACTGATTCTGAAATTATTGTTTCATTGATTCTAGTGTAAGGAAAATAGTGCCGGTCAGACAGTGAATCCGAGAGGGTAATGATAATGATGAATACTTACGCACGCAACAGGGAGAAATTAAGGGAGAATAATGAACACACAAATTTTACGTGGAAGCCCCCTTCTGAATATAAGGAAAAAACTACGGGACACTTAGTCCACAAATAATTTCACTATGAAAAATTTTAATTACAAAAACCCCAATTATATAAACTCTTGAATAACAGATAATAAGAGTTGAAAAGACCGTTTCGGTCCAAGTTGCACAATAAATGTTTCAACCCCCACAATAAATTAGCGGAAGCAATATACAATCATATATTTAATACACATAAAGAATATTCGTATCTAGATATTACGAGCGATACTAGCATAAAAATAAAGTAGTAATAATAATAAAAAGATAAGCTTTTTGGTGACGAAGGAAAAACTCAATACCCACGGTAATCGAGAAAAAATCATCCGGGCTTTAACGGCCAGGGATGAAATGCACTATGAAAATCAACTTACATGCCAGGTGGTAATGACACGTTAACCCCGCCGACTTACTCCCGTCTCGTAATTCCTACCAAATGACTCCTTGGATTTGACCGCGGCAGCGGAACCGGATACCTTCCGGTCTTCACGTCAATCTTCCCTCTTGATCCACTTGAATTGCCGAACTCATTGGATCCCAGTGTTCACACCACCAACGTCGCTACGAAGGTTAACAAGCGGGGATGTAAACAGGAAACCACGATGAGTAGAAAACACTTTGTCAATGGAGTACCAGTATTGGTATCAAGTTTTCTCAACAATGGAGCATAAGAAAGATGGCTTTGCAAGAGAGAATAGCTCCTCAAAATTTTGCTGGAAGAGTTACGGTTTCAAAAACATAAGACATATATATATATATAGCCAAAAATGATTTCGAAAATAATGAGTCGTTAGACACAAAGACCCGCTGCTCAAACACGTGGCGAACGCGGGTTAGGTTTTGGGGAACCCAAGTGTGGCACTCGAGCGCAAACGGGGCGCACAGCAAGTGCTCGCTTCTGTTAAATGCGCTCGCTGTGCGCCTCGAGCGCACGCGGCATGGAGCACCTAGATGGCGCCTCGGGCGCTCAGTGGGCGCCGACCTCGGCAGGGGATGAAACAGAGAGTAATGCGGCGTGAACGCTAAAATATGACGATAACAATCCGCTAGTATGAGGCAAATGAAAGTCTTCCAAACACGGATAATGTTACAGATAATCGAATGCCCCTACGAAGTCACAAAATGTGCTAGTACACAAGGCGACTAACAAGAGTAAAGTACAACTCCTTGTTATTTCTGTGTTTTTTCACTTCTTACATATTGTGTGTGTCTCTCTCTACTTTTGCACCTTACTTACATTCATATATATATATATAAGTATCTGGACAACCGCCTTTTGTGCAAGGTGGTTGCGTGCACGACAGGACCTGCCACCGATTCTGTAAAATCGCCTTCCCGCCGAGAACGACTAACCTGTTCTATAAAGTTGGCTACCAACTCTGAAAGTCAACTTCTTTTTTTGAAAAGCTGTTTGCGCAAACTTTGTAGATGATCAATTTTTCCAAGCAAGCTGTCTTTGGTCGTTGACCAAAGTCCTCGGCTATTAACCTATATCCTCGGCCGTCACTCAATATCCTTGGCCCTCATTCAATGTCTTCAGCCTTTAGGGCCACATCTAGTTCTTCCCTTCTTGAAGTTTTGAATTCTAGAATTCTAGAATCAACATTCTTGGTCAACATAAGAGTTAAACTGAATATCTGTCAGTTCCATTATCTGAAATATTGGGTTGAAGTCTATCCATAGGAATTCTGGTGCTCAACTCTTGCCAGAAAACTGCGTTGTTTCTGTTTTTTGCTTCAGAAATTTAGAACCTGTAAGAGTCATTTTAAAAGCCAGAACTCAGGTCCGCCAAGCTGTGCAGTGAATTGGGTTATACAAGATACTAAGTTGCTGTTCCATTGACTGCACAATTGCTCTACAATTACAGAACTCAGTTGTCATGGTGAGAATCAGTTGCATTTTAGAAATTGTCTTAACCTGCTCCTGCAAGCTTGTCAACTATGTTTCTATACTAAATTGATACCAACTGTTCTTGAGATTCTCGCATCAGCATCATTAATTTTTGATTTCAAACAATATGGATCTAGAGCAACAACGATTGGTAGAAACTAATCAGGTAGAATTTCAAAAATTGGATCAATTGTTTGAATCTTTTATGCTTGAATTCAAGGCCTCATTGCATAAACCATGTGTGCAAATCCTGTTGTCCTTGATAACATTGATTTTTCGAATGAGGATCTGGATGAGGATGAGTTTGAAGAAACAGAATCCAAATCTGAAAATGAGTAAGAGATTTCAATTCCTGAAAAGGATTATTGTCCTACAAATTTATGGGATAAGAAGGCCAATGATACTGCTCTGCAATCTGATATTGACATTCTTATAACTTGCCTACTAAAAATTTGTTGGCATCTACAAGGTATGGACCCCTGACAGCAAACGCATTAGGAAAACTTGACCAACAACAGATCCTAGTGCTTTTAAAGGGAATGATTAATGATTCAATTCAGAAATATGAATCTTCAGAATGTGAAGTGGAACAGGAACTCAGAAAATTTCCAGTTGCTGCACATCCCATGTTGAGCACACATGTTATTACTAGACTCCAACAATCAATTCAAACCTGGATGTAAGGATCCATCCTTGAATCGCAATGCTATTAACAGGGGCAATTATATATTGCTATTGAACCTGATGATGGTATACTTCCATCAAACTCAATGTGTGCAACAACTCAATTTATCAATTTCTTCATCGAGAGTCACACAACCAGTTCTTGTGCTGCATCAACAAAACAAAATTCTTGCAGGTTACTCATTTAGAACAGAAGAAAAAGTTCCATATGCTGCAGACCTCATGATAAGCACAACTCATATTCCTACCTATTCCAGCATTCAGATCAATCATGACTTTATGGATCCCCTACTGTACTTCCTACCTACGCAAGCAGGGCAGTCCAGATTCACAAATAGCAAGAATTCATATATCCCACGTGTTTCAATATCCTTTTTTCTTAAATTTTGGTCACTCCCTTATAGGTATCATAATAAATTAAAGAATCATTCAAGTGGTAAAAGATATTAAAGGGTCATGTGATATTTGTGTGAGGGTCGGCCGAGTATCAGTCGAAAGTCAGCAGAGTGGCGCATGATAGGCACCTGATTTACATCTGTGTGCCAATTCCAGATTGGGGGTCATTTGAGGCATGCCCAAGGGAACGCTTGTGAGCGGATTGTAGTGGTCACACACGCAATGCGTGCATGATGGGTACTCATGCACCAATTTTAGTGAGCGAGCACCCGACGGGCGCTCGAGCACTACGCCTGATATAAAATTGCACTTGATGTAATTTTAGAGTAATTCGAAATTATTTCTCACAGGAGCGTCACAGAGAGAGAGAGAGAGAGAGAGAAGAAAAGGAGAGAAAAGGAAGAGGTTCGGCATTCGATTGATATCCAATTTGAGTTCTGTTCTTCGCTAAAGTCGAGTATGTTATTCTAAAGTGTATTTCTAGAGCATATTTCGTTTGATTGTTCTTATTTCTAATTATATTTTTTCTTGTAGGTTGTTAGGTGAATTGAGGAAGTTATAATGAACCATTCTTCACTCGAAATTATAGTGAAGGGATTTCGAATGATTTATTTGTAGTCGACACTATTATTACAGTAGATTTATTCGAAATTTATTCTGTGGTTTTTCCTCGGTTAAAAAGAGTTGTTCACATTAAAAACATTATATATTATTACATTTCTTGTGCTCACGGATTTGGTGGTTGACATTTGATGAGAGGTTCGAGTTTTATTTCGCTACACCAGATTGTTTGTCTGGGTCAAACCCCAACAATTTCTTCATAGAAACACCCCTTATTCCTTCTTTCAAACAAGATCAGATGAAATATTGCAAGAGAAAATCAAGTTACCTATCTATTTTTTTTATATTATCTTACCATGTAAGACCGATGGAAGGGTGTTCATTAACAAGGCATCCTTAATTTTTCAGTTGAGCATCTGCTGAATGTTGGGAGATCAATTCTTATCATACATACAAGAGTTTTGTTGGGTGGAGCTATTGGGGTTTTCCAACCAAAATACATACAACCCAACGCAGCAAAATAAATTCGAACCCCCTGTCAGCAGTCAACCACCAAAATTGCATGCACAAGGAATATAATAATGTATAACAATTTTTACTATGGAAAACTCTTTTCAACCAAGAAAAAAAATCACAAGATAATCTCCAAAAATTTTTTACTATATAAAATCGGTTATACAAACTCCCAAAGTATGGTACCAGCAACCAACCCGAGACAGAGTAGAAAAAAACCTCCAAAGCAAAAAAAATCTCCTTCTTTCTTTTCTCTCTTTTTCTTGTCTATTTTTTCTCTCATTGGTGACGCTATCTACTATCTAATTTTACAAGTGTTGGCAAAATTCTCACTTTCCCACACACAACCCCTAAAGCGCTTCGTGCACTTTATAATGACGTCTGATCCAAAATGCATTTTTTACGCTTTTATAATCCTAAAAATGCATTTCCCGCGTTTTTACAATGTGGGCCATTAGAACCGACAGCCAGCCATCCTTTGATATAAACAGTCTGGTTGCCCCTCTGGCTCAACAGTTCAGCTGGCTTTCTGACTCAGCATTCCGATCAGCCTAGGTTGTCCGGCTGTCCTTCAACCTCTACGTCCGGTCATCCATGCAATTCGATATTCGGCCACCCTTTAGCCTCTCCACCCAATCTCCTTTCGAACTCAACTCCGCCTGATCGCCCCTCGACCTTGGCATGATCCTCGAATAAACTTGTGCGACCTTCCGATGATTGTCCATTTATTGAGACACCCACAAGAAAACGACCAAAAATCCAACAGGAGCAACTAAATTTCAGAAAGTTAGTAGCATTATTTCTTAGAAAGTTATGCATATTTCAATTTAAATAATTGATTGTTATGGCAACTTTTGACCTCAACAAATACGGGCAACCAATTTCTTCAAAATTTGATTACTGAGGAGGCTCATATCGTGATCTCCTTGGGCTCAATAATACTCTTTATCCATGTCAATTTTATTGATTCTCAAAAGTAGCAAATAGTGTTAGAATATGAGTCACTCCTGTGTGGAAAGTATTGTTGTGTTCACCGCATGTACAAGCACACGCAGTGCTGTGACCTGAAGTAGAAGAAAGGCCAAAATGGTTACATTTAGCCGAAGTGGAAGAAAGATCAGAGTGGTGACACTTGATCGAAATGGAATAAATTTCGAAACAGAATTCCAAAGAGATTGGTAAGGCCGGAGAGGATCACAAGGTTGAAGAGATGAAAACTTGCCGGAGTAATGCTGCTAGGATAAAGTCACAAGTCAAGTCAAATACTAATGACCAAGGACTCTAACCGATGGCCAAAGAAACCGATTGAAGGCCAAGGACTTTAATTAACGGCCAAGAACACTAATTGTTGGCCAAGGACACAGATTGATAACCGAGGATACTAGTGATGGCCAAGGACACTAGCTAATGGCCAAGAATAGTTTGTCTGAAAAAGCTAGTCATCTGCAAAATCTATGCAGACAACTGACTTTATAAAAAATGGAGTTGACTTTTAAAATTGGTAGCCTACTTTGTAAAACAAGTCAATTGCTCCCAGCTGAAAGGCGATTTTGCAAAGTAGGTGACAGGTTTTGTAATGCACGCAACCGCCTTGCAAAAGTGGATGGTCGTCCGGTACTTTATATATATATGTATGCAAAATGCAAGAGCAAGGAGAAGGGGTGAAAAAATACAATGAGAAAAAAACAATGAGTTGTATTTTTACTTTTATTCTCTATTCTTCGAGGGTTTGTGTAACTAGAGTTTTTGTAACCTTTTTTTTTTTATGTGAATTTTTACATACAAAATATTTCATAATTTTCTCTCTCTTATTTAAAAGAGGGTTTTCATGTAAAATTATATGTTCTGGTTCTTCCTTTTCCCTCTGTTGTGCATGTGCATTCATCAACACCATCCTCTCAATTTTACCATGTAATTGGCATCCTTTCCCAACAAATAGTGATATGGAGAATTCTTCTTGTACCATCCTTGAAGACAAAAATGCTTTCATGGGGAGAGTTTGTCCCTTTGTGAACAAAAAGATGGAGTTGATTAATGAATTGAAGTGTCTTTTCTCCCTGTCTATTTCTCCCGGGCGTTTCTTTCTTTTCTCTCCTTAGTTGTTTAGTTCTCCTTCCATCTAAGTTTGTCGCCTCTCATTTCAATCTGAGATTCGGATTTCCTTCTCAATTCTATTTCATTATCTTAGATGATATTTATATTTA
>JAODPA010067216.1:0-10646 GCA_025585075.1 Nepenthes mirabilis
CTCAAAAAAAAGTTTATTGCTGACAAAAAAATATGATTTGTTGTGATGATTTTATTAAAACTGGGTATTTATCTCAAAAAGATTATATTTGCAAAAAAACAAAAATAAAATTCATACTGTGCCTGTGCTAGCCCAAAGATTAATCTGATTTAATTTTTTGACTATATCCGTCTATATTTTAACCTTATCCTATAAAATTTTGAGTCAGATGGATTGGACTGATCAAATGGCCTGATTTTGACGAGTCTTGTTCATGAATCGGCATGGAAACTGCATGAAATAACGCGATTGTGAATTTCTTATAAGACCAAGTACCTGTAAGTCGTTTACTTCCTCGTCTGTGAGAGAACGCTCCATCGATCGATACGCTATTCTGTAACAATGGCTTGTCATACCTTTCTTGTTCGGAAAACTATCGATCAAACGCACCTGAACACAAGTGAAAATATGGCTGCTATAGGCACCATTGCTAGTCCAAATCCTTTCCCATACAACGATTTGAAAAAGGATTTACCATCAAAAGTATTACAAGCACAGATCAAAATATTGGCTAATAGTACAAATATAGTCAGATAAGTATTGATATTAGGAGATACCGATATCAATATTTCCCAACACTTCAAAACTATCACAATGTCACAGTTCCAACGATATCACGATATCTCAGCTAATATGGCTTACATGTATCGGCCTTTTTTTCCTCTACTTCACTTCTTAGAAACCTAAATCTACATATTTTAAATATACCAGAGTCTTTTAAATGCCTAAATCCACACAAATGCATTTCTCTTTTGGTTTATGGACAAGGAGAAGTGATAATTAGTGCTTGAGAAATTCCCTCATCTTCCCATAAGCTAACTTGTAGCATCAACTTAACCCAGACACTTGAAAAAAGGTGGTTCGAACACAACTAGGAAAATGGAGATAAAACAATTAGATTGCCTCCGGCAACTTTTGCTCGAGACTTTTTGTATTGTAGACTTACGAAGTTCACATGTATGAGATTTTAACACGGATGTCAAAGAGAATATTTTTGTAATGGAATAACATTACCGTCATCAAAGTTCATCCTCAATATGTAAGAGTGGCTTAGTGTGCAATACTTACTGTATCGCAGCGCTAGGGAGAGTGACATATATGCAGCCTTATTCGTGCAATGCAGAAGTGGTAATTTCGTGGTTTGAACTCATGCCTTTCTGTCAATGGAACAACTTCATAATTAGGGTGGTCATTGCACAAGATTTCCAAATCTTGGGATCTAATTAGAGTCAGGTATATACAGGCTTATCCATTTATTGCAAAGGTTATTCTGTGGTTTGAATCCGTGATTTCTATATCACAATAGAATATAAACTCACTATTGAGCCAAGGCTCCCACTCAACTTATCCAACACATTTTTTTAGCTTTTGTTTTCGGGCAAATATCCAACAATTTGAACTAAGAATTTTGTCAACGCACAAAATTCCGGTGTCAACAAAACATAACAAAAAATAAATATCTTGAACCTGCCACCCAAATTTTTAGAAACATTGGACCTAATTGCCAACCAATAACCTTTCAGAATGGGGGATCCCTGCTGGCAAGCTGGTATTTGAAGTTTTCCCAGGTTGGTAAGGCGAAATAGGGACCACCCTAGCCTGTTCAGTGCTCTACCCCAAGCCACTGACATAATATGCTCTATTTTATTGAATAATCAGATTGAATCAAAATAATGGCTGAAGTCACAGCATGAATGGAACACCCTACATCAGGGCACAGGAAGAAAGAGAAGGGAGCATAGATAGAAATACCAGTTGACCTGTATCAGTATTGGAGCACCCCCAATTCCACGACAATTATGCAATATGTTGTCATATTAGTAATATATCATAAATATTTTTCAGCCAACTTATGATTTTCAAAAATTTTTTCCTTCTAATATTATCCAATACGATACGTATTTTTTAATATATTCAATATTAATATAGATGCGATAGATAGCGATATTTTTATCCATGGAAGGGGGAAAACTTACAAGTCATGGCAATATGGGCTCAACCCATGAACAATGAATCACAAACATCAAGTTCAATACTTGATAGAATTTAAGGGCAATCAAAAATCTAGGTCATACCTCTTCAACAAGGTCCCCAGCTATTCCTCTGACCACTTCACATAAGTTGTTTTCCGTAAATAAATCATTGATCCAGAAGCTCATGTCTTTGTAACAGGGAGGGTACTGCACAAAGACAATGATTTGTGTTTTTTAAGTTCTCAAAAATAGAACATAACAGCAAAAGTCCAAGTGATAACAGTGCATATGGAAGCCTATGGGGGTTAATTCTTGTTGATGTACCGTGGTTGATGTATTTGTCAAGACATGTATAATAGAGTACGCACTATACGAACACAACACAATTAGTAGCTGTGTCAATAAACTAAATACAAGCACGACCCACTAAACAAACGAATCATATGACATGATAAACACGTAGCCCGTTTAATACTCTGGTCATATTTGTGTGACACAACTGGCCACATTTAACAAGATAGTAATATGTGACTTGTTACATATTTATTTACGGGCTTTAATCATGTTAGTTTATAATCGTGACAAGTTTATTAATCATGACATATCATGTTATTTTTGGGTTAACATGTCAATATGAAATACGACACAATTATTTTATGTTATAAACAAGTCAAACAGTTAATAACACAAACCCATTGAATAAAAGACAAAACTTCCTTATTTCATGTTGTGCCAGTATTGTGTTCTCTGTTGTGTCCTAATATTGCAACACCTATATGAAAGCATGGGGATGCTTGAAGTTTTAAGATAAAATAAGGACACTGGACTACAGTGAAACAGTAATATTGCACAGAGACAGATACCACCCACTTCAGATTTATTTTCTTACCTTTGAAAAGGGCTTGAACTTAATGCCAAGCTGGCCTTTAGAGAACTGCAAAATAAAAAAATTCTAAGCCAGGTTTGAAAAAGGATTTTTTGTCCTAAATTATACAACAAAGTTTCAACCCCGTGCAATAATAGCGAAAGCAGTAAAAATTAAATATTCAATACACGTAAAAAATATTTATTTCTAGATGCTAACAATAATAATAAGCATGCACAATATATATAATGATGAGCAATAATTAAAAGACACGATTTTTAGTGATGATGGGAAAACTCGATACCCACGGTAATCGAGAAAACCCTCCAAGCTTCAACGACCAGGGAAGCAATGCACTATGAAAATCAACTTACAGATCGGGTGGTAACGACGCGGTAACCTAGCCGACTTACTCCCATATTGTGATCCCTACTAAGGAACTCTTTGGATTTGCCCTTGACAACGGAACTAGATACCTCCCGGTCTTCACGTCAATCTTCCCTATTATATCACTTGAATTGCCGAACACGATTGGGTCTCTTTCTTCAACGTACCGACGTCACCAACGAAGGTAGAAGGGTAGAGATGTTGGATCGATAAAAAAAAAAGTTGAGAAAACTCGTTAGAACATGAAACACAATATTGTAGTTTCGGTTTTCTCCAATGAAGCAAGATTAATGGAGTATAAATTAGGTTCTTCTCAAGTGGGCGCTCCAAACAAGTCTGTCAAGAATCTTAGGGTTTCAAAAATATAAGACAAGTATTTATAGAGGACGCAAAAAAAAACGGTTCAAAAATTGTCCCGTTGCCGCAGGGCTCGAGAGAGGCTCGAGCGCGCGGCGAGCGCACGGAGAATTACGAAAAAAACCCTACTGGAGCTTGAGCGTGGAGGAGGCGAGCAGCGAGCGGAGGGTTTCTGAAATTTGAGCTCGAGCGCATAAAGAGCACATGGGCTCAGGGAATTTTGGCTCGAGCGGGTGGAGAGCTTACAGCGAGCGCCGGCTTTTGGGTTTTTCGGCTAGAGCAGGTGTCAGGTGAGAGGCAGGCGCAGTGCATATGTTGAACCGAGAACGGGCAGCCACGGGAATATATTGATGCAGTACTTCAACAAGCCATAACCCGACATCGATATAAAATTACATATGGTCACGAAATATGTCAATCATAAAAATGGCCCTAATAAGGTTCAATACAAATTCTTTGAGCTCAAAAATGAGTTTTTAGCGGGGAAATTTTTTCCAAGGTCAACAGCAAAAGAAAAATGTTGTATTTACTGTAAGTTTACTATAATTTAATAAAAATATATTATGTGATATCTGCTGAGTGATCTTTTTTTCTTTATTTTTTTTATAGGGTGGGCCCACGTAATACATTTCATATCATTGTTTTTCTGTAAAATTGTTGTAAATTTGTAGCATGAGTTGTATTGTTCAAGATCGTAGAATGCAAAATAAATTTAGCTCGGCAAAATTAACCACTTGCCTGAGAGGTAAATCGCGAATCAGTTGACCAGAAAAGCCGAATATCAGGTATGTCAAATAGGACCATAGCTAAACGCTCCAATCCAAGACCGAAAGCCCAAGCAACATTATCGGCCTTGCCACTTCGCTTTAATATCTCCTGCTCTGTCACCCCACAACCCAAAACTTCCATCCACTTTTCCTGGCAATACATTCCATGGAATTAGGTCAAGTAATGAAGACAGAATGCAAAACGTTACAAAATTTTTAGAGCACACCTAGGCTAAGCAATCCATGGATGAAATTACCTACCGATATTTCCTGATATCAGACAAAATCGCAATATGTTACCGTATTGATGATATATCACCATATATCAGCCAATATTTGATCCTAATTAACTTACGATTACTAAGAAATTTTATTCTTCCAATATATCCAATACAAATAGGTATAGTTTGATATATCCGATACAAATATGATCGCAACTAATACCAATATCGATATTTTCATTTATAAAGCAATCAATGTTTAAGGCATAATTGGATTGGAATGATCACAAAAATTGTCCAGTCAATTTACAAAGGGAATTGTTGAGAAATAAAGTCTTGCAAGAGTTAAACTATTTCCTCTCGAGATATTTGAATATAGCAGATGAAATTCAATAGACCTCTAACACCACTACCACAAGTAGTTTTGAGAAAGTCAACTCTTACAACTCTAACAAGTAAGAACTCAAAGATTACTCTTAATACAATCCTCAAGTATTTGGAAAATCATCAGTTTTTCCGTCATTTAATTCTGACAGTAGTCATTACCCAACCATATATATACTTAATGGCCTCTATATATTTCCTATTATCTCCTATCTTTTCTAAAACCAACCATATGACTTCATTAGTACACTATCTTCATCTCAATGAAAACCCTTGACAAAACTACGAATGTAATGCATATAAAATAGTGTGGTCTAGCAAAGGGTTAAAAGTTCATATAGCCAAGGAGAGCCAAAAGTAAAAAGGTTGACCAAATTCATGAGGCTTCCCACATTACAGGCAATATAAGGGTCAGATATAAACAACCTATCCCTAAAATACAAAGAGGCTGCTTCCAATATTTGAACTCATGATCTTCAAGTCCACAACATAACAACATTACCTTTGTGTCAAAGCTCACCATTCTAAAAAGAGCCATTAATAATTATAATAAATTATCTAACGCACAAGTAACAAAGATTTTAAAAAAAAACTAGCAGCATACCTGGAAAAATATTTCAAGTTCGAATGATGGATCGGTAAAAGGAAAATAGGTATCAACCCAGCGCATTTCCACAGCACCTAAAAATTGCACGTGTCACCATGATTTGGACCTAAACCAATTATTTAGCCTAAATAACATAATATTCCCAAGTAAAAAAAAGCTGAAAATATATTTATTAAGAATATCCATACTTCTACAGAGATTTCACCGGCATAGTTAACATAAACAAGGACAATGCTACATAGTGGACAGCACACAATTAGAGTTATATAGCAACTTTAGTGATACTTTTTTCTTCTGTGCTAATTGCATTAAAGTCAAGGCCATGATGCCATGTATCCCACATGCTCATACTACTTTAAATCTTTTTTTCCCTTTCACATCATTCCATGTGCTTGCACATGTATAATTCTCTAGTTGGCATTGATGAACATATCAGTATCGGTATTGAATATGGAGGTATCAACTGTATTGTGCAACACAAAACAATATTGGGCATATCGATGGAGTTTTTTTTTACAAATTGGAACCTTGAAGGAATGTCAAGCAATATTGGAAGTATCATCTAATATTTTGAATGACAACAATATATACTACAACATAGTCGATATAACAACATATCGTGATTTTGTGACAATATTGGGAAATATAAATATCGGGGGCCCAATACTGATATATACTAGTAGATATTTCATTCCATGCTAGTTCGATATGTTTCATACTACAAACTGAAAAAATATGAGTAACATGCATGCTTAGTTGAAGCATGTGCTAGTAAGTATACCAAATAAGTGGCATGCCAAACCCTCGAGACATTTTTTCAAATTCCCGGCAGCATAAGATCTAGCATCAATGCCAGATGCTTCCCAATCATTAGGAGAAAAAACACACACTCCTTCCATCTGCAAAAGCAGGATTAATACTACATAGAGTGAAATGGGAATCGAAGAGGAGTGTGATTAAGACATCAACAGCAAGAAGCCAAGATAAGAAACCTGATGAAAAACAGGGTAATGGGTTGAGTCGATGGAATCTCGACGGTAAACATCTCCAGTTACAAGGAAATGTGTATGTCCTCTCCTCAGCAGCTCAGCTTGATGAGCACTCGTATGGCACCTCAAGACAGTTTGAGTGTCGACATAGTATGTATCGTTGTAGCTCCTACTTATATGATCAGCAGGAACCAAGACATCGTCGAAATTCTGCATGAATTAATCTTACTGTCACACAAGTGCACAACAACTTAGAGTTGCTAACCAAAAAGATGGGCAATAAGTAGAATCCACCAAAGAACTCTAACAAGTAAGAACTCAAAGATTACTCTTAATACAATCCTCAAGATTTGGAAAATCATCAGTTTTTCGTCATTTAATTCTGAAAATAACTGATGAAGCCTACAGATTGTTTTGAAGTTAAAGCTGTGTGCAAGTACCATTATGAAACACTGAATTATGGTGTGGAGAACGTACAAAGAGGTATTGACATTTCAGAGCTAATGCCATATGTGGAGGAAATTGCAGCATGTTTTGTTGGATGGCTGTGGTGCAATTAGTCAGCCAGCAAAAATCACACGACTCAAACCCCAAGTTTGAATTATGATTTGTTAATCAGGGCCCTGGAACTCACTGAGAAGAGCATATGTATGATAGTGATAACTTCATTACGCAAAAAAAATGATATCTGCTAACTGATAATGGGGTTTACAATAAAACTCTTGAACTCCCAAGAAAGATAGCAACTAGCTTAATATATGACCCATTCACATACAAAAAGAATGAGTAGCAGTAAATTAAAGCTTAGCCCAGCCCATAAGAAGTGGGCAAACATGCAAATGAGCTGGGCAATTGATCAAGCATTAATTTACCAAGTCTTCCCATGATCATTGTCCTTCTGTACTTAACGAAGCACCTCTATTAGAATTAGAGATTCTAATTCTCTAATTCACAGCCGAGTGATCTCGGCAAGGATGTTTTCAAACCTATCCACGTTCCCAACATTGGAATGTCACCAAGTTCATCTGCTTGTAATCTAATGTTTATATGCATAATGCTGTAACTGAGGAAATTAATCAACCAAAAAAGCAAATTGGGCAAGCTAAACTGATTCCAACCAGAGCTTGGATCAAGCCAACTTAAATTGAGGATAGATTATAGTCGAGGCTCTGCCATTCCTTCCCAATCAGATCTTGGTTTTAGTGAATGTTATATGTTTTGAGGTGACAGTGGCACAATGCTGCAACATTGTCACTACACATGCGCAATGCAATGCTAGGGTAAGGCTGTGTATGATACAACATTGTCACTTACCCTCCGCAAACCTCATAATCCAGGAGTCTCATGCATTCTATCACTCTTCATATCACATTATGTTCTCAAGATTTCTGCATACATATAGGATATCAGATTATATTGTATAGTGTTAATAGTTGTTTATCGCTTAAAATAGGCCTTCAAGTATGGATAAGAAAAAGGGCATTACAACCAACCACAACCTACAAGCTATGAACAGGTCAGATTAGGGCTAAAAAGATCAAATATGATAAGCCAGACCAATTTCTCATGCTAATATCAAGAAGTAAATGGCATATATCCCTTTCTTTCAAGTGGGAGTTAAAACCCCAACTCCCCATATGGTCATACTTACAATGAGAGAAGAGGAGCAAAGAGCCGTGTTTCAGTTTTCTAAACAACTCTGAGCAAACTAATCCAGCTTCAGTGTTATTCATCAATTAATTCCAGTCATGCTTTCAGTTAGAAGCTCAGGAAAACGGCAGGCAGCCTATTGGAAAGGAGATCATGGAAAGGTGACTGAGAAGTTTGAGTAACCACTAAACAAGAAAGAGAAAAAAGTGTACAGCCAGTAGAGAGAGAGAGAGAGATTTAAGGCTTGCAGAATAATAGAACAATAAAAGTAGTGCATAGCAGGGATTATGAAAAATGTGAAACTCTGGGACAAGTAACACAGAAGGAAACACCTTCCAAGTGTGGGAATCCATCTCATTGAAAGGAAAAAGTTGACATTGGGAAAACAACAGCTGAACTGAAGGTAAGGACTCAAATTCCCCCTAGTCTGGCCAGGATCCTTTTTTCCCAAGATGCATGTTACTGAATACAATTTGATTCCATTCGGATATTTTAGCTGTAAAACAACTAAAAGCTTTAATTAATCCTTCAGCATCTACACCAACTAAATTGGAAGCTTCATTTGCTTCATTTGAAATTTGAAAGACAAGAGCAGGCTCCAGGAGGATCAAAAGAGTAATTGGTCCAGTTAGAAAGTACATTAGATTATAATGCATGCCTATGAAAAGAAATTTCACAAAAAAGCAATACATATGCCACATCTTCTTGGAATCCTTAGCACTTTGAGATCCTCTTTGATAGCCCAAGCATGGAAGAAGAATGAGAATTTACTTGAAACATCCGACCATTTTCGTATAGGTGTGTTCAGATTTTGGTTCATAAAGAGATGAAGTTTTTTCTTCCTATGATATACACCTTGCTACTTTTGAATTCTTTTGGGTCATATCGGAAGTGACTGATCCTATACAAGACATTTCAAAATAGCGTAATGGAAACTTCTAATGGGACAGGCAAACTAGTTACTGAACAACCCTTTGTATTTTAGTCCGTCAAGATGGGCTTACATTGACATAAATTATACATAACAAGTATTAAAACCCTCACGTACATCCACAACCCCATCTAACTTTGCAAGTATGAAAAGTAATGGATTGAACCGTTTAACATATAAATAATAACAAGGCAGCATATACAAATTCTAATCACCCCAGAATTATAGTAGACACCATTACTGTTTCTCCATTTTGTATTTGTCAACCACAATTGGACATAGCCTTTCATGAAACTTCAAATTTCCACATTACCAAAGTTATCAAAACTTCCAATGCATCTTATACACAGATTAGCAGGGGCAAATATCCTTGGATTGATGTTAAAGACTAAAATCCATAGGATAAAACAAAGATAACATCAGAATTGAAACTGAGAAACAGGTGAAGCCAATATGTCAAATACTACATGGACAAACTAAGCAGAAGAAAGGAAAAAAAAAAAGGCTGTAGCTGTGTAGCAGGTATGAAAGTGAGAAAGGTTCTAATAGTTCAGAGGACATACCTCTTTCACAGAAACGATGGGACAGAGATCATCAAATTTCTCGAATTTGTTGGAATAATTGGTGTCAAAATAGTCATAGATTGCATTCTTCAAAATCCCAATTGGATGTCTGTCCCGTCTATGTAGTTGCATTCCGAGTTTGGAAAAGATTGAATCCGGAACATTATTTGTTGGCTCGTCCTTTACGACATCTACAATCCCCACTAACCACATTTGTTGAAGGAGTCCAAAAACTATTAAAAGACAAAAAATCTATTTGTTTGTGCGTTCGGGTAGGGAGTACACATGAATTTTTGTTACCTAAGATCTTGAACGCTGGGATAAGCAGATGAATTTAAATGTTGAGGTTCATAATAATTTCTCCGCCTGTTTTTTATTCAGCTATCCACGTGGCCCATGAACTTAAAAGACTAAAAGTATATTGATTATGCGTTAATTAAACAAAGACAAAACCACAATCGCAATCAACAAAAGAACACCGTGATTTATTTCTTTTTATTTATTTATTTATTTTTTTTGGGGGGGGGGGGGACTTTCTACAAGACTGGCTGTCAGTGACTTAAAACGCACCAAAATCATGTTCATCCATGTCAACTGACAAATCAAGCATGAAACTGATAAANTATCAATTTTAACTCCACCAAGCTCGAGGGCAGAGACCACTGGCTGCTTCCATTTTCGGCCGCCAAGCTTGCCTGACGAGAGAGAAGGAGACCCAGAAGTGGAGAGAGAAGAAGAAAAGGTGAACGCCCTGAAGCTATTTATCCGGACGAACATTGAAGGTTTTGAAAAGGATGATTGAGCGAGTGAGATTGCAATTGCCATGCTCATAGAGTGGATACGAGCGCACAGTTTCTCTCAAGCGACCTGATTAAATAACCATTTTATTACTTAAATTAAAATTATCGATATT
>JAODPA010067217.1:0-10645 GCA_025585075.1 Nepenthes mirabilis
AGAAATTCTCTATTCATGGCATTGAAAATTAAAATTACATTACTATTAAAGATGACAGAATATTGAAATTCATTGGGAATTCTTTTTTAGCTTTTGATATTTTATAAAAAAAAATGACTCGTTTACCATTCATCTCTATAAGATAGAGTTTGCTTAATTGAAATTTGATACATCTTGAGAATTTAAATTGTCATATAAATTAAAAAATTGACAGCTTCGTTTAGATATTTGAATATAAACAGGTCCAATCTTCCTAACTATAAATCTGAATTCTGCACATCATAACAAACTAAATTGAATATAAGAAGCATACGATACTCACTTTTAGTATATCTTTCGATACTCAAATTAGTGAACTTTTTAATAGGTTTGGAAATATAATGAAGAAGAAAATATTATAAATAAAAAAGGATGAGAATGAGTGTATATTTGAGGGCTATACTTTTTTTTATGTACTCAACTAATTGAGTAGCCTTTTTTTTCTATTTTTTTTCTTTTCTCCTTTGGGGAGAAGTTATTAATAATCAAAGGTAACATTTGGCCATCGGCATTTGAGATTGATACGTATGCATGATACTATTTCGAATCAGTGGTGAGAGGTGTTACTTACAGTGTGTAACGACCGTCTCTATTCAATGATTGGACCACTCGACTACAAGGTACATAGTCATTTCAACCGCTCTTCTGTATGGTTTGTTAAGCGGCCCATATGATTTTTTAATATCTAACTGTTCAAATTTTATCCTTTGATTTATACTTTTGAACGCTATTTACCCAATTGACTCTGTGACATTTTTTATTGGGCTATTAACAATTAGGGCTTTTATTCAATTGAGTATTTGGTTGACTTGTTTCTGGCTATGCATATCACTAGCCCTTCATATTTGGAGATTTGAATTCAAACTCTCAACATGTCATTAATGAGATGCCAACTGTAACTTCATTAATGTATGCCCCCTTTTTAGATATTCTACTAATTTGGGATCTTATTTGATAAGATTTTATTCTTAGCCATCATTTGTCATGATTTGGTATCTTCCTGAGTTAAAAGCGCAGTAAACCTTCCTCTCGGTTATAAACTAAGGAGTTCTCTTTGCCTTATTCGATGTAAGTCTGTTCTGAGTCATCATGGTGTCTTTGTTGTTACGAGTAATAGTTGCCGAAATCGGTGAAAGTTTCTCTCTAAATTTTGAAACCAAGGTTCATGGAAGCATTTGAAGGCTGTCTCGGTTATCCTTTTTTGTATGGAAAGCTATTTTGATTTTTTTCTTTTACGTTCATTCCAGAGTCAGGCCTTTATTGTTGTAACAAGGTCCCCGATTTATATTTACTTTTGCGGTGATCCGAGCGGCTGTTACAGGCTTAAACGGACGATTTTTGCTTTTTTTCTTCTTCCATAGTGCCTCTAAAGTTTTTGGATAGGGGTTTTTATATGTTTTGGCTTGTTGTCCCGTGTCTCTCTCCATTTCACTCGAGTTATATTTTTATTATTTTATATTGTACATTATGAAAGGATTTAACGAATAGAACTACCCGAATGATATTTTTTTTCTTATATAGCTTCAATATATTTGCCTTCACTAAGTGGTTGATGCACTGAGCGGCGGATATACATTTAAATGTCATTTATCGCTATTTAATTTCTGACAATTTGATAATTCGGACACTTGACAACTCGGTCTTTTGACAATCCAATGTGTAATAATTTATTTTGAATGAACACGTTATTTGCACATCCGTAAATCAATCGGATCGACTTTAATTAGGGCCGACTTGTCTTATCACAATAAACCAAGTGTCAGGTCGACTGTTTCCAATTTATTGCCTTAAGATGCGTTGCATTAGGCAATTATGACTGGCACATTAGAGTGGATGCGGTGTTGTGCATTTCTACTTTGGGAGGCATCGTGTTAAGCCATCATGAATGGTATAGTGGAATGTAGTGCATATTCATACCAACACGTGTTTCATTCATTATAAAAGTGCGCCCCTTTGACATTTTTGGACAATACAGTTTTGGTCTGTGACCATTGTTTATTTAAAATCTGATATACCTTCACTTCTATGCTTCTTTATTGCTCACTTCTCACAACCCGAATTTAATTTTCATTTTTTCTTGTTTCCATAGTCCCTTGAGCAATTTCTAGAGGTGTTGTTGAGATTCCATCCATCCTCACCGTTGAGGATGCGATAGATATTTATGACAGGTTTAATATTCCGATCATTATTCCCTTCTAGGTTTCTTTATCTGATGAGAGAGCCTGTTCTCCTCGACTCAGTTTTGTTACCATCTACAAGATCCATTTGAAGGAAGGGTTTCGTATTCCCTTCGTGGGGGAATTGTATAAAATTTTGGAGGCCCTTAAAATCCCCATGGGGTGCCTTTATCCTAATGCCATTAGATATTTGATTATTTTTTTTTGTGTTTTTCTTTATAGCTCGAAACTTCGTCTAGACGCTAGGGCTGTTAAAATAATTTTCTAGTTTAATCAAGAAAGTAATTGAATTTTTTTACTCTCCAAAAAAAGTATAAGATAAGCGAGGGTAATCCTGACTTAATAAAGGGCTAGAAGGATTGATACTTTTTTATTATGGTCCCTTCCAGTTGAACCCTTTCCAACGAATGGAAGTTGGTTAACCCTACCTAAGTAAACGAGCGGTCAAAGAACGGTGAGACTTATTTTCCTACATATCTTCCAACGCTTAAATTGAAAATTTTTCTTCGATGGAGAGAAAGATGGAGGAATATAAAATGCGTGGATGTATGAATCTAGAAGATTTAATATTAATTGGAGGATTGGGCTCCGGAAGGTGTGGTCAGTTGGAGTGACTCTTTTAAGAGTGTGCTCTTTACAAAAAAATGACTTGTTAGAGGGATGTACTCGTGGCTTGAGTGGCTTTAGACAAAGTGCTCTCATGGATAGAGAGATTTTTCTTCAGCTATGAGGTCTCACTGTGTTGAAACGTTTGAGCCTTAGGAACCTTTTTAGGAATTTAAGAGTTGATTATCTTCCTTGCAGAAGAGAAGGTATATTTATAAAATGAGTGCCAGTTTAGCCATTTTTGGACTTCACAACTGGTGACAGTTGTTTGTATAGATCTGTTAAATTGTTGCAGCAATCAAAGGAAGCGGTTATGAAAACTGTTACTATTTAGGAATATTCGTCCCACTGATCATGGGGGTGCTACATGGTAACTGTTACTTGAGAAAATTTGTTGAATTATAACTGTCATTCTAGAACGATACGCAATCATGGGATAACATTTTAGACATATTTACTGAGTTGTCAGAGTAATCATAAGGTTGCAATGTGACAAGTACCGTCTGCTTGTAAGCGTTGAGTTATGAAAGCTATCGGTTGTTGAGCTGGAAGAACAACCATTGGGGCGGCGCATTATATAACCCTAATTGCTTATTTTCTAATTGGCGGTACTGATTTGACTTATTTAGGCTAACCGTATTACCTTCTCAATCTTAGGCCATAGGGGTGTCCTGCTAAGCTTTTGCTTATTGGGCTTTTCCTCCTTCAATGAGTTGAGTTTCTAGGCCGGTCCATGGGTCGTCATATCTATCATTAGCCCCCCATATTGGAAGGTTTAAACTTTTATCTCTTGATATATTCATTGAGTTGAGTTTCTAGGCCGGCTTTTGCTTATTGGGCTTTTGCTTATTGGGCTTTTCCTCCTTCAATGAGTTGAGTTTCTAGGCCGGCCCATGGGTCGCCATACCTATCATTTGCCCCCCATATTGGAAGGTTTAAACTTTTATCTATTGATATATTCATTGATGGGATGCCAACTATAGGCTTGCACACATATTCCTTCCCCAAGCAGTCTGTTGATTTGCTGCTCAGTTGAGTAGGATTTCAACAGGATTTGACTTATAGATGATGCTGGCATGGGTAATCTTCTCCCATTGATTGTTTGCTGATCCTCTTCTCAACTATAAATGGAGTTTATGCCTTATATTATGAATCGTTTTTACCAGCCAAGTAATGTGAAAGTTCAGAATTGGCTTGGAGCCTACACTGCCACAAGCCGGGATTAGAGAAAGTTCTTCTCCAAGGTTTGAAATTGATATCCGAGGATGTGTCTAAAGTCTATATTAGTTATCCTCTTTTATGTAGGAAGTCACCTTGATTTCCATCTTTTACATCTATTCCAAAACTAGGCCTAATTTTTACAAGCAAAATCTTAGATTTTGGGCAGCAGCTCTCCGTCCTCCTTGTCAATGCCAGGTGCTTCTCTCTATGGTGGGTTTTCGATGGGTATGGAGGTTCTTTCTCCCATCCATTTTAGAAATACTACTTCTTCGCAGCTCTGCTTTCGGCTCTAAGAAGGCAAAGGATTTCTTTTTTGTTTTGCCTCCTAGGTGACAACAAGCGCATTGCGCCTTGTTCTTACAAGGGAGATCTTTCTGCTGCATCCGTTGGTATTGTAGCCCTGTAGGCAATGTTGCGGTGCCAGCAAAAGAGCTTTTCTCGTCGATCCATCCGTGTAGAGGTTAGTTGGGTTATTGTAGTCGGGTCGCTACTCCATATATTTCCTTCTGAGTTGTACGTCTACTGTTGTAAGTATGTTGTACACTGCACAATGAATTAATGAATAGAACTTTTCAAGTATTTATTATCTTTATTGTTTGGCTTGAATATTCTTGTATGATGTAAATAGTTGAAGCGCTTAAATATAGCTTTCTGTTACGTGATTTCTGATAGCCTGACAACTTGGATGACTTACAACTCGTTTTTCTAACAATCCGACTGGCAATAATGTGTCTTGATCACATGGCCAGAACGTAAACCAACCAAACTTGTCTCAAGCTATTGGGGTTGCATGCCACCAGTTTGCCATCTTGGAAACTGGCACATCAGGGTATCAGTACTTGCGGCACACCACCCACTTGTTGATCTATGTATCAGGGTTGTTAGCTGTTAGCAAGTTGAGTAGGGAGGCGTTGCGTCAGTCATCATAACTTGCCTAGCGAGTCAATGTGTCTGGTACTCTGCTGTGCGAGCATGTGCTGCGGTCATTATGGAGTATGCCTCTTTGTTTCCTTATGCGATGTTGTTTTGAGGCTAATTTCTTGACTATTTATGCGTTAGCCCTAGCCATTTTCGCACTTCTTTTTTTTTTTTAACTTTCACCGGGTCGCCTAGTTTTTGAAGAGCTTTCTAAATTCATTGTAGGTGGTGAAACTTTATTACCCACTACTTTGAGAATAAATGACCCTATTGTCAGTGGATTAAATGAATCAATTGCAGCTCCATTTATTGTTAAGTATGGGGTCTCAATTTTTGTCAACCTGTCACCCGACGAGCCTATTTCTACACCTCTTACTGCTTTTATTGTGAAGTATATTAATAATAATTGGGTGACAAAGGAGCTTCTTGATAATAATCCAGAGGCTTTGGAAGTGGAGAAAGTTCCTCAAGTTGACGCTTCGACATTTGGGCTCCTAGAGAATCCAGATGTTTTTTCTCCTCCCAAGGTTTGAAGTTCTTCTCTAGCACTACGTTCTATCTCTTTTATATTAGAGGATTCTGTCCATCTACAATTTTGGATCTTCTCCTAATCCCTCTTTTTAGAAGAGATCTTTTCCTATTGAGTAATCATTTATGTAACCCTTTATTTTCAAGTATTCTCGTTGTCATGGCTATTTTTAGCTGAATGATTTGCTTTGTTTTGGAGTCGCAAGAGTTAATTCATCTAATCAAGGATGGGCTGTACTAACGTGATTCCGAAATTACTCACCTATCCCAGACATATACTGACCCTACCATTCTTAGGAAGATGGAGATTTGAATTAACCCTACCACTGTTAAGGTTAAGTAGAGTCGAGATCAGGCCACTTACTTAGATGGAGAGTTGTTCGAGTGGTTGGCAAGATCTTTAAGAGCTTTCAAATGAAAAAGCCATCGCCATGAATCGGATCACTTCACTCAAGGGCAAACTCTAGGAGGCTAAGCATTGATCAATTTTAGACGCCATCCTAATCGCTGATCTTTAGATTAAGTATGCTCGACTCAAGGAAGAGCTAAGGGTATGTCATCAACTGGAAAAGGTTGTCCCTAATCTGAAAGATAGGTTTCAGAAGGAGTTTTCTACCTGCAGGTAGATTTTATCCTTGGTAGGTCCTAATTTCCCATTATGCTATCTCAATCTGAAGAATTTTGGGCCTTCTTGGTGTTCTAACATTAAGGATTTCTTAGAACCTAGTGGGAATCCCTCGTCTCGATTTTCAGCTAGTCATGGGGCTTTGGATAATTTAGATACTCGTGTGTAGGCAATGGGTAGTACAATTATAAACATTATGTTGAAAGCTTGGATCTTCATATTGTCGATATTTGTACACTAATAGATCAGTTTACTAATAGATTAGTAAGATTGTGAGAATCTTTGTCACCGATACTATTTTTACCCATGTTGAATTTTCGTTCAACACATTCTTCATTTGCCAACTAGGCATAATTGCCATTACTGTCAGGCTTTATTGGAACCTAATATGTCGATTGTATTTAATTATGGTGCTCATTCTTATGGGAGGATATCATAACACTCATGTTGGGAAATCCTCCTAATTTTTTTTTGTTTTGATGTTGAATTCAATCTCTCAAAAAGGGGTTGAACTTTGGTCTTCAAGACCCCCCGAGTCTTCATATGATAGTTGGTGTTTGACTATATTTGGGTTGCTTGGTTGCTATAACCAACATTGTGACCTTATTTAAATCATATGCAAGCATATAACCACCAAATGAAGTTTTATGCATAACATATGAGGTGCTTTCATTTGAAAGCTCTTAAGGATCTCGCCAACCACTCGAACAACTCTCCATCTAAGTAAGTGGCTCAATCTCGACTCTACTCAGCCTCGACAGTGGCAGCGTTAACTTAAATCTCAATCTTCCTAAGAATGGTAGGGTCAGCATACGCTTGGGATAGGTGAGTAATTTCGGTATGACGTCTGTACAACCCATCCTCAATTAAATGAATCAACTCTTGCGACTGCCAAAGAAAGCAAATTATTCAGTCAAAAATAGTAATGACAATGAGAATACATGAAAATAAAGAATTACATAAACGGTACCTCAATAGGAAAAGATTTCTCCTAAAAAGAGGGATTGGAAGAAGATCCAAAATTATAGATGAACGGAATCCTCCAGTATAAAAGAAATAGAGCATGGTGTTAGAGAGGAACTTCAAACCAGGGGAGGAGAAAAAACGTCCGGATCCTCAATTAAATGAATCAACTCTTGCGACTGCCAAATAAAGCAAATCATTTAGTCAAAAATAGTAATGACAGTGAGAATACTTGAAAATAAAGAGTTACATAAACAATACCTCAATAGGAAAAGATCTCTCCTAAAATGAGGGATTGGGAGAAGATCCAAAATCATAGATGGATGGAATCCTTCAATATAAAAGAGAAAGAGCGTGGTGTTAGAGAGGAACTTCAAACCAGGGGAGGTGAAAAAACATCTGGATTCTCCAAGAGCCCAAATGTTGAAGCGTCAACTTGAGGAACTTTCTCCACTTCTAAAGCCTTTGGATTATTATCAAGAAGCTCCTTTGTCACCCAATTATTATCAATAGACTTCGTAATAAAAGCAGCAGGATACATAAAAATAGGCTTGTCGGGTGACAGCTTGACGAAAATTGGGATCCTATACTCAATTATAAATAGAGCAGTGTTTGGTTCATTCGATCCATTGGCAACAAGGTCATTTATTCTCGAAATAGTGGGTAATAAAGTTTCACTACCTACAATGAATTCATGCAACTCTTCAAAAACTAAGCGGCCTGGTGAAAGTCAAAAAAAAAAAAAAAAGTGCAAAAACGGATCAGGTTGGCACTTAAATGGCCAAGACCTTAGCCTCGAAACAACATTGCATAAGGAAACGAAGAGGCGTATCTCCATAATGGCCGCAACATGCGCTCGCACAACAAAGTGCCTAACACGTTGACTCACTAGGCCAATTATGACGACTGATGCAATGCTTCCCTATGTAACTTGCTAACAATTAACGATGCTGATACCTAGATCAACAAGTGGGTGGTGTGCCACAAGTAATGATGCCCTGACATGCCATTTTCCAAGATGGCAAACTGGTGGCATGCAATCCCGATATCTTGAGACAAGTTTGGTTGGTTTACGTCCTAGCCATGTGACCAAGACACACTATTACCAGTCGGATTGTTAGAAAAATGAGTTGTCAATTATCAGACTATCAAAAATCACGTAATAAATTGCTACATTTAAGTGCTTCAACTATTCACATCATATAAGAATATTTAAGTCAGATAATAAAGATAACAAATGCTTGAAAAGCTCCATTCATTAATTCCTTATGCAATATACAACATGCTTATAATAGCGGACGTAAAACTCAAAAGAAAATAAAAAATACATGGAGCAGTGACCAGACTACAATAGCCCAACCGACCTCTAAATGAATGGATCAACGAGAAAAGTTCATCTACCAGCATTGTAACGTTGCCTGCAGGGTTGCAGTACTAACGGATGCAGCAGAAAAGATCTTCCCGGCAAGAATAAGGTGCAATGTGCTTATTCTCACCAAGGAGGCAAAATGAAAAAGAAATCCTCTGCCTTCCAAGAGCCGGAAGTAGAGTTGCAAAGAAGTAGTGTTTCTAAAATGGATGGGAGAAAGAACCACCATACCGGTTAGAAACCCACCATAGAGAGAAGCACTTGGCGCTGACAAGGAGGATGGAGAGCCGCTGCCCAAAATCTAAGATTTTGCTTGTAAACATTGGGCCGGGTTTTGGAACAAATGAAAAAGAGGAAAATCAATATGACTTCCTACTTAAAAGAGGGAAATCAATGTGACTTCCTATATAAAAGATGGTAATTAAGATAAATTTCAAACACATCTTCAGATATCAGTTTCAAACCTTGGAGAAGAGCTTCCTCTAATCCCGGCTTGTGGTAGCGCAGGCTCTAAGCCAATTCCGAACTCTCACATTGTTTGGGTAGCAAAAACAATTTGCGATATAAGGCACAGAATCCATTTATAGCCGAGAAAAGGATCAGCAAGCAATCAATGCGAGAAGATTACCCATGCCAACATCATCTATAGAAGATCGAATCAAATCCTATCGAAATCCTACCCAATTGAGCAGCAAATCAACAAACTGTTTGGGGAAGGAGTACATGTGCAGGCCTATAGTTGGCATCCCATCAATGAATATATCGAGAATTAAAAGTTCAAATCTCCCAACATGAGAGGCTAGTGATAGGTATGACGACCCATGGGCTGGCCCAGAAGTTCAACCTATTGAAGGAGGAAAAGCCCAACAGGACACCCCTATAGCCTAAGATTCAGATTGCAATGCGGTTAGCCTAAACAAGTCGACCCGGTACCATCTATCAGAAAACGGGCAATTATGGTTACATAACACACTGCTCCAGCAGTTTTTCCTCCAACCAACAACCAACAGCTTTCACAGCTCAATGCTTACAAGCAGATATACCAAATTTGGGTTCTAATTATTTAAAGACTAATTTGAGGATGGATTATACATAATTCTAATAAGTTTAGGCTAAATCAAATGCAAATTAGGCCAACATGTATGGCCATCCATATACCCTGTACCTATGGATAATGTTGCTTACTATTATTTACCATCCGCGGCTTTGGGTGTAATTTTTAAACTTGTCAAATAATTAGGACGTCCGAATATATTATAACGTCGAATCAAATCATTCAAATGGGAAAGATTACTACTCCAAGCCTTTCTTGTTGGCGGAAATGAATTTTCAAATAACAAATATCTCCCCGTCGAGAGCTGACCAGAAAATTCAATATCTAAATCTAAATATAGTGATCACAATCCGACATGTGCATGTAAAAATATACAGCCTATAAAAATTTCGTGCACATTTTCGTTACACATACTAATATAAATATACAAAATATCTAATAATTTTTTCGAGCTTTCAAAAAAATAGGCAATCCCCAAAATCATAAAACTCATCCAAAAATCCCTAAATCATCCAATAAACTACACATGCATATTCAAAATAAACAAAACAGATGTATAAAAATGCATGTATATTAGTAAAATTTTTAAATAGTATCCAAAATAAATCAGATACTAAATCAGACCAAAGTGGAGGTTTACAGATATTTGTCTCGACCTTATATTCTGCAAATCTAAAAAATGGATATTTCGAGGTACCGAATCATGCACCTCTTCCCTCACTATCGTGCGCTGGCCGTCAAACCCGAGTTCCCTCCCTCACTGTGCAACTTTTGCGCACACCATGGCTCACTAATAGTAGTCACCGGTCACCAGCATGCCACCACCCGCTGCCGTCGACCACCGCTGCTTCGCCTATGAACACCGCCGCTCCACCTCTGCCCTGCGCCGAGTCCCCCCTCTCACCTGCGCGCTTTCTCTCTTATACGATGCTGCCACCCAGCCACCGGCTAGCTCTAATCACCGACGACCACCATCACGATGCCGACTAAGCCGCACGCCGCCATCGCAGGTCACCGGTTTTCCCTTCTTCCTTACACAGAGTAGCAATGGCGCCCAAGGCACCTGATTTTCCTCTCTCTACTTTTCTTTCCTCTCTCGCTCTCTCCTGTTCTGCCAATGCCAGACCCAAGCCACCAAAACCTTA